>PVIJ01002822.1:0-149777 GCA_004024925.1 Scalopus aquaticus
TTTGGACATCTGGGTTGCTTCCATACCTTTGCTATTGTGAACAGTGCCGCAATGAACATACGGGTGCATGTATCCTTTCGGATTAGTGTTTTTGTGTCCTTTGGGTAAATTCCCAAAAGTGGGATTGCTGGGTCGTATGGGAGCTCCATGTTTAGCAGTTTGAGGAATCGCCATACAGCTTTCCATAGTGGTTGGACCAATTCACATTCCCACCAGCAGTGTAGAAGAGTTCCTTTTTCTCTACATCCTTTCCAGCATTTGTTGTTGCCTGTATTTTTAATGTGTGCCATCCTCACAGGTGTGAGGTGGTATCTCATAGTGGTTTTGATTTGCATTTCCTTGATTATAAGTGATGTTGAGCATTTTTTCATGTATCTGTTGGCCGTTTGCTTCTCTTCTTTGGAGAAGTGCCTTTTGAGCTCTTCTGCCCATTTTTTGACTGGATTGTTAGCTTTGTTTTTGTTGAGTTGTGTGAGTTCCTTGTAAATATTTGTTATCAGTCGTTTATCGGATGTATTGTGTCCTGCTGATCTTTTGACATGAGAAATCCTAAATGATCTAGGGGTGGTGTTACTTTAAGGTAAAATGGGACTTTCACTGTATACCCTAGAGGAAGTATTTACTGTCTGGGAATCAAGACTTCTACACAGAACCTAAATCATATATTTTTTGTTTTACTTCCACCATATTATTTTCTGCTTTCAACAGACAGGACAAGAAAACAGCCTCAAGGACAGGAAAAACAAATTCCACAAGTGGGTCACTGTGGATGACAGTAAGATAAAGAAGAGACTGCAAATAGGAAAGAGTAGTTAAACATGGTAAATAAAATGTGAGGTTCCAATACATATATAATATATGAATAAATATAATATGAGCACTTCAAAAATTGTGTGTGATGGAAAACAAGCAAAATGAAAGTATGATTGGTTAAAAGCAGAAAACAATATGGTAAAATAAAACCAAATGTGTATAATCACAATAAATATAAATTGATTAATCATAATAATTAAAAGACAAAGTTGCTTAGATTGAATTAAAAATCAGTTGTATAAAAGAGACACCTAAACATAATAGCACAGAAAGACTGAAACTTAAGGATAAGAAAAAATTTATCAGATATATTATTAGAAAAAAAAGAAGCTACATTATATCTAACAAATTATTCTTTACAGCAAAACACATTTTTATGGATAAAAAGAGCTATTATAAAAATATCAATATGATGGATGCTTCTGCATCCACATGTACTTAACAAGATAGATTCAAAATAAAGAAAGAACTCAGAAGTTGGTGGCAGTCTAAGCTTCTACATCTACTGGGAGTTTTGTGTCTTCACAAGGCTCAGTCTCTCAAGAAAAAAAAATCAAATTTAAGAGACTGATTGTTGAATCAATTTAATCCTAACTATTCAGAATCACAGTTAATTTATAAATACACTCTAGAAAATGATTAAACATATCCTTTTTATCTCGTTCGGTTTGTTTGCCAAGTACAGCTGTGTTTATGAAGTTGAATTTTTGCTTACTGATTCTAGGAAGTAAAGTGAATAAGTGAATTGTGGAATTGAGCTGAAGTTTCAGAAAGAAATACAAAACCTGAGCCAATTGTCAAAGATTCATGCAGCAAGGTAGACTTTCCAGGTGAATTTCTTGTGAAACTGAAATAATATTTGAGAACTTTGAACTGCCTGACAGCTCTGTTACAGAACCAAGTTATGGAAATAAAAAGGAATATTTTAATTTTTGTTGTTTTGTTTGCTTGGTTGGGAAACTTTCTTTTCTTTAATTATAATAAATCTCAGTGGCATGCACGGCTTATACAATCATAGCTTCAATCAAAAAGGACTTGCCCATGGATCAAAATTCCTAGAGAACCAAATACCTCTAGTTGTCAGTATCTATATATAAAGTCAGACAATCTCTTCTCTTTACATGCAGATTCTTCCCCTTCTTTATGTCTCCATGACTTTCTTGTGCTTTCTCAAATGAAAGTGAAGAGGAATAAATTAATCAAGGATTAAATCAGGCAGGATTTTGTAACTGGTAATACTGTGACAAGATGAGGAGGTGGAGAGAGAGGAAGGAGGATTGAGAGAGAGAACAAGAGCAGGGAGGCTTTTTTTTTTTTTTTTTTTTTTTTTGCAAAGGGAGTAGATCTTGGCGAGGGAGGTGATAGATATGCTCTTGATGGCCTCACAAAAGGGGAGATTTGGCTGCTAAATTTGACCTTGCTCCCAAGTAATTGATGAGACATAACATTATCATCAGAATAATGGTAATGAGCTAGAGATGCACACTCTCTGCCTGCGGAGATTGCAGACAAAATAGACTTTAAGGCAAAACGCATTATTCAGGCTTAAAAGACTCATTACATAGATTTCTGTTAGGAAAGCTTTGGTGGGGTTATTTGATTGTAATAGTTAGTGAGCTCTGTTCTCTACATCTGAAGTGCAGATATATTCAATGGGGGGGAATAAATGTCCTAAAGTAGAGTTGGTGGTGATGTCTGAGCCTCAAGTCTCCTCACACCTGTCGTCCTAAAGAGCTGATTCTCATAGAGCCTGCAATCAGGTTCAACATCCAGTCATTATTAGGCTCTCTCTTAGTTACACTTTCGGTGCTTCTTCTCTGACACTTGAAAATGCCAAATATTCTCGTAGCCGTGGTTTTAGAATAAATTAACTTCTTCTCTGCTTCTTTGTATGCTTTCTTAAGACTTTTCCTTTGAAGATTTCATGGTTTTATCTTAGTGATCTGATTAGACACTGCAGTTAGGGCATCTCATTTCTGACCTCTCATTTGTCTTGTAAATGGGGTTTCAGCCATGCACCTTTGAAAAGCTCTGCCTCTGGAATTTTGGTTTACCTTTGTAAATGTTCTCCCTGATTTTGGAAGTTATTCCTCATTCTTATTGGTGTTTCCCCTCTGTCTGGCCACAGCCTGTCTTCTAGTGTCTACCTTTTATTGATTTATGGTAATAAACAACCAGCCCCTTTTCTTCTGTCACTTACAAGTTGACCTCCTCCGCTGAGGTTTTTCTAAAACTGGCATACAAGGTATAAGCACAGATAACCTTGTAAATTCAAAGGCTGGTCTCCCTGAGTTAAAATTCTATCATTTCAAGGGGCTGGAACTTGACACTAATGAACATTTGAGCACACGGCTTCATGTTTGACATTTCACACTGGAAATAGTGGCCACAAATTGAAGTTTGTGAACCTGGGTTTGTGACATCTCTCTTTTTACAGCCTTTAGATTCTGTCTGGTGTGCATCAGAAAGATGCAGGCTACTGATCAAAAATAGACTCCTGGTCCCTCCCCCTAGGCCTAGGCATTGATTCCATAGATCTGGGGGCAGGGCGTTTTAACAAATTCTGTGGGTTAGAGTCACTAACACAGATAATACTTCAACCTCCATGAAACAGGCTGAGAAAGCTGGTTTGGTGTTGCTAGAAGCTCCCAGCACTGAGTGCCAGCTCTGGTGCTCTCTTGGTAAACCAAAACAATTTCACAGAACATTAGTATCAGATCAGGCCACTCTGTGATCATGAGGAATAAATATAAAAACAAGATTCTCTATGAACACAGGCAAAAATAGAACAATATCAAAACCACAAATGCCAAATGTCCCCCTTCTAGCTAATATGCATGACCGATGCTATTTTACCAGTTACAGCTTTAGCCTTGGTTTATTCTGGCCTCCTTATAGATAAGCTTTATTGAGATACATAATCAGAATTGCTGCTGCCTCTTCACAGTCCATCTAGGGCCAAGCCCTGCTTCATTCAATCTTCCCTAAAGTCACTGAACACATGCCCAAATCTGTAAGTCCAAATCTCTAAGTCTAACACTCTCTTACTGAGACACCCCCATAATTCTCCACAGTGTGATTTCTCCTTTGCTGAAATAAGTAACAAACCCAACTTGCTCAATTGCGGGTGTGTTCCTCACAGCCTTGACTAGAGGATATTGACAAGGCTCACGAGCTAGACCAGTACTTTCCATTCTTTCTCTGGGGCCAAGGTCTGTTGACCACTCATGACTACTAAGCCATTCAGGAACTTACAGGATTCCTGGGCATTTGGGCTCCCCACAGAAGAAGTATATGGCATCTAGGGTAGGGGCCGGAATCCATGCAGGACTGCATACATGGGGATAGTTGAGGGGAGTCAGTGGCTTTGTTATCACTCCTAGGCCTAATGGAGCAAGAGCGAGGAGAGGTTCCCGGAGCCCAGGAGAGCCACAGAAGAGGCCACCCAACAGGTGCAATGGAAGAGGAAAGCAGTTAATGGTGACTGGCCAGAGGGGCAGGCACCGGAGGGACATATATTCTGATTTCACTATTGTCTGTTCTCCTGCCCAGTGTCTCTGGAAGCCAACTGAAGCCAGCGGCAAGAAAGCCCATGATATAATCCATGTGGCCAGCTTCTAGGTCAGAACAGGGGGAAACTGGAGGAGAGCAGGCAGCACACTGACAGGCCGTTCTGCTTCTCCACAAACTTATTCATAGCACCTGTGCTGTAGCTGAGTGATGCTCTCAAATGCTATATAAACCAACAAAACCTCAGTACAAAAACAGAGTGCTTGACTCTGTGAAAACTAAATGGAATGCTTTGGAAAGTCTGAATACCAACCGGAAGAAACAAATGTCTGTGCTTGTCATGTGCCAGGTACTGTTCTAAGTGCTTCACATGTATTGATTCCCTGTTGCTGGTGTCAAAAATGATAACAAATTGAGTGGCTTAATGAATACAAACTTGTTTTCAAATTGTTCTGGAGAAGAACAATAATTCTAAAATGGATCTTATGGTGTTAAAATTAAGATACCAGTAGGGCTGTGTTCCTTCTGGGGACTCTCAGGGGAGAATCTACTGTTTTCTCCGCCTTCTAGAGGCTGCCCACATTCTATGACTCATGTGTCTTTCCAGAAATCATATCACAACAGCCCTGCTTCCATCAACACATCTCCTTCTCCTTCTGACTCTCCATCTTTCCTCCTTCACTTGTAAGAAACCCTCTTTTTTCTTGGAAGGATCCACCTGAATAATTCCTTATAATCTCCCATCTCAAAATATTGACTTAATTACATCTGAAAGTCTCTTTTACCAGGTAAGGTAACAGACTCAGGAGTTCCAGGGATTAAGATATTCATTTCTGGGTCTCTCCGGTGGTGCAAGCGGTTAATTCTCAGCAGTATGAAGCTATCTGCAGCCACTGCAGCATGAGTTCGATCCCCAGCCAGGGAGCTTCCCACATGGTGCAGCAGACCTCTCACCTGCCTTGAGGCTCCCCTCAGCAGTGTACTTCAGTAGATTCTCCTGTTCTGCTCCCCACTGTGTCTCTGGTGAATCCTCTCACCACAACCATACCTCTGGCCTACACCCTAGCTCTTTTATGCATAAATAAATAAATCTTTTTAAAAATTTAAAAAGATACTCATTTCCTACAATAAGGACATCCTTCTATGTAACCATCAATATCAGAAAATTCACATTGGTGCATTACTACTATCTAAACCCAGATCCCACCCAAGTTTTCATAATTATCTCAAGAATGCCCTGGTTTATAAAAGAATATAGTTCTTAGTCATAGATTGCAATTAATTGTCATGTCTCTTTAGACTTCTGTGATGTGGAATAGGTCCTTAATCTTTTCTTATCTTTCATGATCTTGACAGTTTTAAAGATTACTGGTCAGGTATTTTATAGAATGTTCCTCAGTATGATTCCTCATTCTGTTCAGAAGTATTTAGAAATAGCATACAAATGATGAAGGGATGCTGTGTTGCATTTAATACATTTTATTAAACATTGTACAGTTTTTATTGAGTCACTATTGATGATATCCACTTGGATAGCTTGACAAAGGTGGAACTGTAAAGACTTTCCACTGTAAAGCTACTTTTTTCCTTCCCAATTTATAAGTATTTTGAAAGGACGTAAATGTACTGTTCCTCATTCAATTTTCAATTTATTTTTCTTTTTTTATCTCCATAAGACTTATGATAACCTATTTATTCATAGGTTATTATCTGTCAATTTAATTAATTCAGTGCTTAAATTGCCACCAGTTTTGCCAGTAGCATCCCCACAACTGTCTCAGTTTATCCATTGTTAAGCATTTTCCTCCTTGCGATACAGGAGTTTTGGGTTCATCTTGTACTTTCCTTGTCTCAACCTGGAACCAGCCATTTGTCCAAGGTGTCCTCGATCCTTAGTGAGGAATGGTATTAGAATCCAAGATCTGAGCATTTTGTATACTCAACACCATGTGGATATGTGGGTACTCATCACTACAGTGGATAGAACTAAGCAAGATATGTTACACTGAAATTTATTTCTTTATCTATTTTTTTATTATTTATTCTAGATTCTCCCTTTCAGTACTGGGAAAAGCGGGAAGCACTCTTTTGCTTACCACAAATATTAATTCATTTAATCCTTAAAATAATCATATAATTTAGAGGGAAAAATTTGCCAGCCTGATAACTTATCATCCCCAGACATTATAGTGTGTATTTCAAATGATTTAGGAAAAACATCTTTATATTCTACTTGTAACTTTCCTGTAAGTTTGCAACTGTTTCATTTTTTTTTTAATTTATGCTTTAAAAAAGCCTTCTGTGGATCAATAGACAATGGGCTTTAGTAGTGTGTGTGGTATTCCCAGTAATCTGAATGAGATAAAGGAATTAATCATTTTCCAAATTGTAGGAGAGGAGGAGAGAAAGAGAAAGGGACAGACTGGATTTTAATCTAAGAGGATAGGAGCTGGGAAATGTGACTCATGCTGTCTTATCTTTAACAACCTGGTCTGGTGGCTCAGAGTTGCAATCGTCTGTGTGTCACTTCATTCATCATTTAAATATGGTCATTTGACACCATCCAGACCTGAGGTCCACTCAGGATCTGGAGTATCCTGATTAGCTAATCATCCATCTTGGCAGGGACACAGTCCATCATCATGGCAGAACATATTAGCCTAAAACTAACCATTGGATGAACTCCTTAATGCTTATTCAGCTCCCTCAGTGAAAGAAAAATAGAAAAAAACCTGATGACTCACTGGCATCTCAGACGTTCCCTGGTCCAAATCCCTTACATTATACACAGAAAAACCCAAGCACATGGTGGTTAAGGGTTCAGAAAAGGTTTCATTGAGTGACAGGACTCAGAAAGACTCAAGAGCCCCCACACCTGGTTAATGTCACACCAGAATGGATGTGTGAGCCCACCGACTGTTGTCTGTGGCCCTCTTTATACCAGATGATTAGGGCTGGGCTGGGTGCTGTTTGGTTTAGTTGCTAAAGTCAACCCAAATAGGAAAATCCTAAAAATTGATATGTAAGTACCTTAAACATTTGATAGTTTCCCTTTCAATTCAATCCCTTGATTAGAGTTCCATGATCTCTTTCTTGCATAAATCTCAGTCACAATGCATCATATTCGTATTTATTTTTATATCTATTAAAATACATTGAAAACCATGAGATATACTGATATCTCCTGTTTCAAGCCAACACCACCAAGCTTGTTGTAATTTTTTTCCTTGCCTTATTAGTAACTCCCTTCTCCTAGCTTCCATTATTTTTATTATTTTTTACTTATTTGATCAATCTACTGTTTCCATAACCATACCCAGTCATTTCTCAGTACAACCTGCAAGTCCAAGTGAGGCCTAACCCTCCGTGTAGGACCACCTGAGACAGTGATTCCCACTTCATTCTGCTTAAACTCTGACTCATGCCACTTTGCCCTACCCTGCATAGAGACCCATTTGGTCTCTAACTCCCCACACTGGACTGATTCTCTGCATGGCTGCATTTGTTACTGTATTCAGACTCTGAAGCCCTATGCCAGACTACCCTTCTACTCTGCACTAGCCTCAGTCCCAGGTTCAGACACCCTTTCTGGGCCACTGTGGCTTCTTCCCTTTTTTTGGAGCAGATGCTAACCATGCTCTGCATTATATAAGGACTTTAGGACTAGATCATTCAAAAGAAAGCAGGGAGAGAGAGAGAAAGAGCTCTGTCTTTTGGTTTTAAACATCTTCTGTGATACAATGAAGACTGCCATTAAGGCAACAAAAGAAGAAACTGTTTGCATTCAATAAGGCACTTTGCTGTTTCACCTGTAGTATGTAGGAAAAATTATTTCCAGATTTATGTATTCCCCAAAGTGTGCTTTCACCAAAGATACTGATTACTTCTTCACTGGGAGCAGCCTCAGCACTCAAATATAGTCATGCGTCATTTAATGATGGGATACATTCTAAGAAATGCATCATTAGGCAATTTCATCATTGTGTGAACATCATAGAATATACTTACGCAAACCTAAATGATATCGCCTACTACGCATCCAGGCTATAGATAGAGACCACCTTCATATATACTGTCTATTGTTGATTGAAATGCCATTACAGTATGCACGACTGTGTCCAATTGTAATTATCAAGATCACTTATTGACAGATACTGTCTTTTATTTCTTTTTTACTTAATTTCCTCAAAAAAAAAAAAGAGGACTTAGCTGCCTATCTCATGATACTTAGCTCTTGGTGTATTTCTAATAGATTCTAGAAGGCTTGGCACATGTTGATATGATACAATCAGTGTGGGCTTAGAAATTAGAAAAATTTGTTTTTGTGAAGAACTGAGGCATGTAAAACTTGATCTATAACAGTAATTGTGAAAATCAGAAATTTGGTCTAATTTTTCATTGAACTTTAAATAAATGTATCATCAGTTTTTCGCAGCAGTCTTTGACTCATTCATCCTTAACTGAACTTCTCTGAAGACTTTAGATCTTGACAGTTTCAGGACTGCCCTAAAGCCGTTAACATTATCCCAATGGTAGGCTCATTGTAGCCAATACAGTATTATATGAAAAGAAACAAAAATAGCATTTTTATAAATCTTCCTCTTTCTGCACTCAATATCCCAAGCAGACATCTTGCCACTCACTGATGTGTAAGTACTAGGTCCCAGATTGCTTGTCTCTCTCAACCACTCATTGCTGAGTGTGAGGATCCCCTGATTTTCCATGTTTCAAAGATCATGGTAAGGGAAGTAGAATTGGAAAGCTTGTAAAAATTTACTGGCCTATTTAGTTGAAAAAAATCTGTATTTGTTACCATATAAAGATATTCTGTAGTATTGTACATTACGTTCTTATCTTTGAATCACTTCTGTTGAAACTATACTTTTCCTTGGTTATTTTATTGTAATTTTGTAGTGTAAAATCCTTCCTCTGATTACACTGAAGTCTTGTGCAGAGTGAAGTATAGCGTCTCTCTCCTGTGATGAGATGGAAATTGTTCTCCTTGCCCCCATGACACCAGAGTAAAATGGGAAACTGCACTGTGTAATCATCAGAGTACAGACCATATAAGAGGTACTGGATTGTTTCCTTTTTAGAGAGTTTAATTAAAATCATTATTTAAAAATAAGCATTGTGACAACATCATGATTGGGCTATTTTCAAACCATAGGAACACCTATGAGAATTCAGGGTTCCATGAGAAAAGTGTCTCTTCTTGATTCATACATAAGTGTTTGCTGTATTCAAGAATTTAAAGAAATCTGCCACTATTCTAGTAATAGCTGCACTGATTATTTTATAGTAGTCTAAAACTGAGATGCATATCAAAATAATTTAATAATTTGTAATATTAAAGGGTCATTATGATACTCTCTTTTACTCAGTAAGGATTAAATAACCAAGTCTATGTTTTTTATTGCTGATTTCTACAATTAAAGCAAGTACATATAAGCTGAGCTGATTGCAATATAAAGAATTATTCTCTTGGGTCCTACTTGTATTCATTCTATTTCTACATTTTAAAAACCCATTCATCAATTACTCTGCAGTAGTACCAGAACTTAGCATGCGCATAGTATCTTCTCATATCCCATTGCAGTCTTTCAAAAATTACACATGTGCATATGGGTATGGATACACCCGCCTCCACTCACAAACACACATATACACATACAAGCACTTATAATGACATCCAAACATATTTACCCATAAATATGTTCTAGGCACTTTATCGAACACAGATATTTTTGCTTTCATTTGCGGAACCTGAAAAGAATCCATGCTAATGTTTGGAGTCTTAAAGCAAACTGTAATCTTATAAACAGTGAGGTGAACCTCAGAGGCAGTAGTCTTTTGATATGCAGCATAAGTGAAATGCTGCATAATATAAAATGATGGCGCTATTAATCCTACGGCACTGGTGGTGCCCAGCCCCCCCTTCACTATTGATACCAACACCATTGTCTCTGGCTTTAAACTTCATCAGTATGCAAACGGAGTGTCACTATGATGGGTGGTAACTTGGTTGGATGCACTTTCTACATTTCTGGCAAATGAGTATAATTATTTTCAGAGCTGCGGGCAACTCATGCATGTTTTATCCTCCATCTGGACCGGCACCGTACACAATAGTGATAAAAGATGATTTTCCCCCTTGGATGTTCACAGGCCATCATCGACACAGTCCTGATGAAATGGCCATGTATCCCCTAGCAGTTCTATATCTGCCACAGCTTGACAACAAAATTATTTCCCCATAGTACTAAAACACTTCAAATATTCAAGCCCTCTGTGCATATATTTGTGTTTTGAAGCATTCAGCGTTAACATAATGTGGTAATTTATAAACTGACAAATTAACTATGCAGAAATCACAGAGAGGCCTTATGAGGTCTGCAAAGCAGCAGAAAAGAAAGCAGAAGCTTTTTGCGCTCTGTAATAATAATAATCCTATCAACTGTCGCAGATTGCCCGGCCTCCCATTGTTACAGCCGCTCGCTCTAAAGCTTGCTTACTGTAGGTGATTCCACTGGAGATGCCTCGCCTCAAACTGCACCAACCAGGAGGCTCAGCTCAGGCTTAAAGTGCCATCCTTCCCAGGATCTGGGGGTTAGTAGGGAAAAGGGCACCCGAAAGAAAACAAAAAACCAAAAAAGAAAAACTACCGTTTGCCCATATTGATCACTGAGAACCAGAAATGTGGAATGGAATTTGGGGAGGCTGAGATTTGCCTTCTAGAGAGGAAGCAAATTGAGGACTGACAAAATCAATAACAGCAAAACTGAGATTATGCATGTGAAAGGACAACCAGCCTCCTTTGTTTCGTGGTTATAAAATCATTCTAATGATTAAAATCCATCATCTTGCTAGCCCGCTTTAGCGAGCACTGGCGATCCTTACAGGCCCACTATGGAGCCTCAGACAGGAGCTGAATGGAGGCTGCATTCATCAAAGGACACGAAAGAGCGCATTTTCACTTTTATTGTATTAGCTTAATTCTCATTCAGATGAATTAAAGTCTAATTTTACTAGACCGACAGGAAAGTCTGTATCTTCTGCTGCCCCCATCTGTTTAATGCGTAGATTCTTAGAAGGCAGTGTTAATTTTTCAAGGCAGAAAGTATTTACAAATTCTTTGCAAAAATATAGAACATTCCTTCATGATATGCCAAACCAGCCTCTTTTCCTTACTCCCCCTCTGCACCCTGATCTCCACTCCACGTCCTAGTCATTCCTCCCACACACACAGGCACTCTTGCTCTCTTACAGATTCCCACATGCATGCTAAACACACACACACACACACACACACACACACACACACACACACCATCCTTTAAATGGTATGTACCATGCTACGAGGCCTACCAAACATCAGACACTCTTTATCAGCAGTTGTGCCAGGGTCTCCATGGCAACAGTATAATAGATTTGCCCTTATTCAATCCCAGAGGCCACATTGAAACGCAATGCAAAATTTGCTGGGGCCTGAATTCCTTTCAAGCCATGGCTCATGTGTCAGGAAACAAGTCAATGCACAGACAGCGCTGCACATAAAGATGGAAAGGAACCTTTTCTCTCCACTGCTGTTTGCTCACAGTGACATTCAGAAGCTCAGGCCCTTCTAGATCTCATTTCTGTCTCGTTTTCTAGTTATTAATTCACTTATTTGGGTGGAGATGTGAGTGGGGGAGGGGAGCTCCATGCTCTGCAATAATAAACCACCAATGAAAGTGCAAAGCAAGCTGCATAAAGAACGAAGCATGCATCCCAGCCTCCAAGGTTATATAGGATTCAATATGGCTGAAGCCCACCCCAGCTGCAGACTAAATGCCAGGGTTAGGTGATCCCATGCCAAGCAGGGTTGAGCAGCTCAGTCAACCTCCTGGAGCCACACTGGAGTAATATTTTGTGTTACTCTATCAGCCTTCCCCAGGGAAGCAGAGACACTAGAATAGACACATGCCCTTGTCCTAAAGCCAATCTCGGCAGGCAGGAGGAATTCCCGGGAGCTCACACCTGAAGTACACTGTGGCTAAAACAAGCACAGCTTAAAAGTTAAACAATCATTTCTTTCAGGTTTATTTTAATCATTAGCTTTGGGACTTACAAGATGATTACTTTGTGGGTTAATTATTTTCTGTGCTGTGGCTTTCCAAACCTAATTGCTCAACTTCATTATTGTACATAGTGATCCATAGCTGGTTCCTAAAATTACCTGTCCAAATATTTTCCCTTTTGATTATCACTGAGAATTTGCTATTTTTCCTCTGAGTTGGAACTTTGCATAAATGACTGGGTTGGGAGATGTCTGTATGATTTTGAAGATTAAACTACAGATATCACAGGCCTGCAATAGGACTCAGTAAGCACAGGCCTGTGATAGGACTCAATAAGCAATACTATTAAGGCTTTGAAAGAAGACTCTAAAGGGCCTTTGCTCAGGTGAAGCCTGATTCATTTTAGGACAGTGGTTCTCATACTTCAACATGCATAAAAAGCACCTGGAGTATTATTGAAACACAGTTTCTTGAACCCCATCCCCAGGGATTCTGATTCAATAGGTCAGTACCAGCTCCCCAGGGATGTGGCAGCTCTAACAAATTCACAGGTGATGACCACAGTCCGGGCCAAGGGTCACGAATCACTGCTTTAGGCTAAGCTCCACAAGTCAAGTTCCTCAGCTTCTGACTTCAAGTTCATTTTGACTCTTTACCATGACTTCAACTTCAAAGTTTTTCTTGAAGGGCATTGCTTGTCATCCTAATATAATCACCTCCAGGGTTTCACCCAGCACTGCAGACACAGAAAGCACGGAATCCCTGAAGATGAGAGAAAAGTACAGGAGATCGGAATATATCCTCAGGACTAGCGCTATGCCTGCTGTATATTAGGATTTGATCGATATTTTTTTTGAAAGAATAAATATAATAGAGTGAGTAAATATAGAATTTCAAAGCTGCCATACTTCAAATAAGAGATCTGTGTCAACAGTATAGGTACTCTGTGTTTTATCTATACTGAGCTATATTCAGATGTCTTACACAGTACGGCCTCATTAACTTCATTGAGAGGGTCTTGGAAACTGTGATCTTCAGTGAAACAAGATAGAACGAAAGCAGGCCCTCCAGTAACGTTTCATTCGAAGTCAGTCCGGGTTGTCAGCACATTATTTCAAAACAATCTTATTTGATGACTTGCTGTATTTGGATCTAATATGACAAATGACTTTTTGTGGGGGAAAGGGATTAAATAGTACTTTAAATTCTTTTAGAAAGTTGAATCCATGAGATGAATCACTGCAGAAATTAAAATCCTTTTATAGTTAAAAACATGACGCTCTAATTTATCTGTTTTTGCAAGTTTGGAATTTCTTCTAGCGGTTAAAATACTGCATTTTCATTTTAGGATTCACCAACTTTACTTTTTACTGAAGAAAGTGTGTTCTTATTTGAAGTCATCATTTATTTCTTTTCATTTCCTCCTCCCTCTGATTTGACCCTAAAATCTGGGTCATTTTAATGAATAGTCTACCAACATGAAAAAGTTGAGCCAGTATTATACAGCACTGATTCAAAATGATCCCGCTCACCTCAGCCAGGTTTGATTACCTGTGCTGAGTGAGCTATGCACTAGAAAGTGAATAGTGGGGTAGGGTGAAGGAGAAGACAGCTAAATGGTGACTTATGGTGACCTAACTGCCTTGTGAATTTCCTAACCTACAGCAAATTCTTAATAAGGTTCTGGCTGTGTTTTCCACTGTATTTTGCAGTATGTCTTCAGTTCTGAGGCTTTTCTCCTCAGAACAAGACCAAGGCACTGAGGTAGGCCACTTCTTCAATGGGGACCCCACAAAGTCCCTTTGTCCTTCCAGCAGGGAAGGTTCAGTGGAGACAAGAGAAAAACAGACTTCTCTTCCTCACCCTGCTTCTTGCTTCAGTCCTCAAGTAGCTCCACCCCTCATGGACTGGTGAGAAATAATATTCCTTAAAACCCATGTATATCACATCGCAAAATTGTCATACTGGATCTTTGAGAAGTTGGGACTTAATGATTCCTTTTGCCACAAAAGGTAGCTTTCAAGATCATGATACCAGACAGTGGCAGAGATGGGACATGAGCCCTGGGCCTAGATTCACAGAAGTCTGATAACACCAACACCATGTTCCCGTCACCTGCTTTGCCCTCCCAAGGTGGGAGGCCTGTCACACAACTAGAATAGCTGTCCCTGCCCACACTCACTGTCCTGGGTAGGCTCCATAAAGAGGAGAATGAATGCAGAGTTCTGTCAACAACTTTCAATTTAACAAATATTTATTGAGCACCTGCTATGTGCCTGGTGCTGCACTGCTCTTTGACAGCATCAGAAAGTGACACAGCATTTTATTACAAGGTGCTTACAAACAGGGAAATCTATTTTTCATCACTTTACAATAGCTGTCTCCTCTGTAATGCTTTGCAAACTGGAGTGTGCCCCAGTATGTCTGGAGCCACAGATTCAACTAGTTTTTACTTCCTCAAGTTTCCATTTTCCTTGATTATAATTACACTATTTCCTTGATTTCATGACATAGATTTTCTAATTCACTCTTTAAACTTTGGAAATCTGGAACAATGTCTCTCACACTCAAAGTATGTATTAAATTGGTGATTGTCCTCTCATTTTTTTTTTTCTGATACAGATTGAACTGCATCCTAGAATGATATCTTGGAATTGAGGCAGTAAAGCAATTTAAAAGGTTACTTTTAAATATTTAATTATTTCAAATGACTGCATGATGTATCAGTTTTAGGGACTTTTGAAAAGATAAATAAATACAAGTCTTCAAAGAAGTCTTTGACTTGTGGAGGGCACTTTCAGGGTCTACCTCTAGCACTCCTGAACTTGGACTGTTAGCTCCTCTGCCATTAGGGGCACTTGAGGAGAAACTGAGAAGCACTGCTTCAGAGGATGCAACATTTTGAAACAACAGAGTGAGAATGGGAAAAACATCTGAAGGACAAACGTGATGCCGGACATTCCAATCAGAATCTAGACTCGAGAACAGTCAGACACAGTTCTGGATGAACTGGTGCCTTTTCATTTTATCAGCCAGCTCCGTCCCCCGACCATATCTGCGAGGAAAGATGCTCTGTCATCACCTACTACATTGCTGTGTTTTCCACCTTGCCCCTTGCCTCAGCTCTCTGTGACCACTCCAAACCTGGACCCTGCTTCTTCTCAGTGTCCTGCCCACCACCTGTCCAGCCCTGTGCTCGCGGCAAAGCCTGGCAGACCGGGCCTTTTAACCCAGGGGAGCCAGTACTCTGTGGACCATTGTTTCATGGGGCCACGCTGCTGTCCCCTTGCTGCCCCTCCAGGACCCTTGTCAACAGCTGTGAGAGGTTTCCCATCCTGGGCTGAAAGGCAGGCCTGGAAAGCCTCTCAGAGCATCAGTTCAGAGGTCCTGCCACCAGCTGAACAATACGCCATTATTCAAGGACTCCAATTCATTTTCCTCTGCTCCTCCCCCACTGTTACCCTTGAGAGAAAACTAATTTGCAGAAAAATAGCCTTGCCAACTAACTTCTCCTCCTAAATGTACGATGACCCCGGACTCTTGTCTCTGTGTGTACTTACTCTCTTAGTAAATGCCCAAGAGTCCTGAGAAGCTGTCTTCTCCTTTAAAAATCCTCCACCCAGTCTGGGAAATGCCTTCTTTTCCTTTTATTCTTTGCTTCTCTTTTTAACATGTGTGCTGCAATTGGCACTTTCTCTTTTCAGTTCACTCCCTTCCTAGTATTAATGCAGGCAGCAATGGAGAAATGTGCGCAATTTTTCCAGTCCCTGCACTCGGCAAACCCATGGGTGATGGATTAAATGTAACAGGCTCTGCCTTACATATCACTGTTTAAGCGAAGCGGCTGTGCAGGCCGTGATGCATGGTGCCATCCACGGCGCCCGACGCAAGCAGGGAGCACGGCTGCTCCACTGTTGTCTGAGTAAATAATGGGGCTAATGGCATTTGGTGCAAATGAGCCTCCTATAGAACACATCGTGCTTGTTGAACTCCTTCTTATTTTTCTTTGTCAAGAAGCTTTTCCTGTCTCTCCTCTCTGGAGCTTCGCTGCTGTGGCCTGCCTTGGTTATGGGGGGGAGGAGGTAAAAGGTCTAGGGGAGTTCAGGATTCTGTGATGAATATTGAACACCGGGAGAATGGATGCCAAGGTCAGGTTAAGAAGAAAGAAAATTGATTTAGAGGTCAGGGTCACGGTGTGAGAGGCACTGACTGCTGCCCAAATATTTTCATTATCACTGTTTTTGTTATGGAAAAGACCAGGTCCTGTGTAAGGAGACTCTAGAGGGTGGGAGGTGCGGCTGGAGAGAGGGAACCTGGGAGAAACGAGGGGATTAGAGCACTAGACAGCCGGCCCCTGTGCCAGAGTTGTGTGAGTATGTGAATAGACAAACCTCCATGGCCGTGCTTTTCCCTACAGAGCTGCTCAGGTCTGAACTCTCTGTCTCTCCCTCTCCTGGTGAGTGAAGCTGGAGACAAATTCTCCCAGTGCTACTTGCAGGAGTAAGCTATTTCATGCATCACTGTGATTCTACTTTTCACCCATACCTACAACATATCTGCAATGCAGGGCTGTTTATTTTAGTAAAATCCTGTTATTACTGGAGCTCTGACCCGATTTTGTTTCTATATTCTGAGGTGGAGAAGACTCCAGCAGCATGAAATTATCAACACATTCTGCTGGTGTATTAATTGTGTGAGTTTTTGACAGGAGAATCTCCTAGCACAACACAAAAATTTTTTCTAATTTAAATTTGGTAGTCATTCTATGTTGTGTTTAAAGAGAGGCACCAAGGCTTAAACCACTTGGGATTTACTCCACATTCAGGAAGGGAAAAAAAAATCTGCCTAATGCAGTGGTGCAAAAGGAACTATGTAATTTTTTTTTCTACTTAGCAGGGAAGCTGCTAGCGTTGATTTCTAATTCATTATGAGACTCGATATTCCCAGGCAGTGACTTGGGATGTCCCAGAGCCCAGTGCAGTGTCCAGATGTGGAGGTGCCTGGCCAGTAGCCCATTGCCTGCTTTGATAAAAGCAAACATGCATGGAAAAAAGCAAAGTTGAAACCTCCCAGCACAGATTAGCTATTTTTCTTTGATATCCCTTCTCAATCCCCCAAAGACCAAAGGGGACATTGCTGACCCCATAAACAAGTGGGTGAGGACACAGTTCACAGAAAGGTGAAGGATGGTAGGCAACATGCCCACAGAGGTGTCCCACAGAAGAGGATGGACTCCTGCCCTTATCTTAGGAGTAGGAGGCCTCTCTGATTGAAAAAAAAAAGGGTAAAACAATGTTTACCGAATACCTACTGTCTTCCACCTGCTACTGGCCGGCATATGTCATCTCATTGCCCTGGTCGTGTACTCTGTGATTCTCCTCTCACCCTGCAATCAATAGCCCTCTAGCCCTGACCCCTTGCGCACGTCCTCTCCTCTCACTTCCCTCCTTGCCCACTAAGCTCTCATCCTAGAGGCTCGGAGTCACCCCGCTGGCAGAGGACTCCTTCCGGTCCTTCATGTGTGGCTCAGGCAAGCAGCAAAGCTGACCATACTAGGGCTTTTCCCCTGGAACCATCACTTCTGTACCAAGACTTTTTCCGGAGTAATAAGCAGTAGCCTGAATGTGATTTGTGGTGTAGAGCAAAAAGACACAGAGGAGACTCTAATCCCAGCTCTCCTCTGGGTGCCCTTGGGAAGACAATTTACTCCCTGGGCCTGATTTTCTGCATCTGTGAGAGACAATCGCACTTTGGACCAGCATTAAACAAAGTGGTGGATGTGGCATTCTCGGCCCTGGCCCACAGCCCCACAGGTCTCTTTGCTCCCTGACCCCATGGTCATGCAATCACGTTTTATTAGAACCACGTTAGGCACCAGGCACCATGCCAAGGTTGGCATGAATAGAGATGTCCCTATGGTACCATACAGACAACTCCTCATTTCATCCTCACATAATCTGAACAGAGTTGTCCGAGGATCTTCCTTCAACACACAGGAAATCTGCTCCACACGATGAGGAGCAGAACCAGGGTTTCACCTTGACTTGCCTGATGCCAAAGACTCTTCTTTTAATTCAGGGGCTCTCAGCCCTGGCTATCTGGGGAGCTTTCAAAACATTGATGCCACGACCCCTACCTCAGATCAGTGGAGTGGAGGTGGGATTGAACATCTGTTCCCTGTAAAAGTTACATGGAGAATCTGATCTGGATGTTCAGTAAGTGACAAAAGCACTCTCTTAGTGGTACTCCATGCCCAGCCTGTAACCGGGCTGAGTCCAAAGTCTGATAAACGTGGTGCCCCCCAGAGGGGGTTGCTGATGAGAATGAATAGCCCCAAGGAAAAATGCTAAGTTTTGCAGTTTGCGGTGGAGATTCTGATGAGAAAAATAAGGGACTGAAGGAGAAGGAGAATCAGTCGCCATGATGTAGTAATAGAGGAATCAGTCGCCATGATGTAGGAAAAGAAGCAGCAGCAGTCGCCGGTATGTAGGAAAAGAAAAAGGAGCGGCAGGAAATGTAGCTGACAAGATTGAGAGTTTGGAAATCAGACGCCAGAAGTTTTTAAGCTGCTGGAATATAGAATTTCGGATTGAGCATTTTTGGAATCTTCAGTGTCTTTGGGTCGACAACTTTGGAGGCCTTGCAAGTAGCCGAGCGACGGAAACTACTCCCAGTTTTGTCTTTCTGCAGTCGAAGGAAGAAGGCAGAGGCCCAAAGCAGGCGCCTTCCTAAATGCATGAGTGCAGTCTGTTGGGCCGTCTGGCCGCTGTAGTTGCTGTTTTCAGTGATGTTGGCCTGGTGCTGTGCTGGGGCACCATGGCAGTTCCAGGAGCATCCCCAGTTGTGTTCTGTGTCGTCCTCTTGAGTTGGAACCCGGCCTACAATCTGGCTGTTGCGCGTCTGCAGAAAAAGAAAGATGCCATTTTGGAAACATGGCCTATTGTTTGGAAGAGAAGCTCCACGTCAGCAGTGGCGGAAAGATGCCAACCTTTGTTACTTTTCTGGGACTTAAAGGATGGACATTGCTTTCTTTAAGTAAGGTAAACAGCCATATGTTGACTTCAATAATTCTTTGCTTTTCCTGGTTTGTTAAATAAACCCTTTATTAATTTTATTGTGTGTGCCTGCAGTTGAGTCTTATTATAAGTTCCTTTTAAGCGCACAGGTGAGAACCCACAAAACAAGCATCCCATTTTATATCGGGGCTGCCCTGTAACAAGCCTACCCACAATCCCCTGTCCACTCCACAACTAGGGCCTCAGAACTAACGGAAGACTTTCAAATACTGACTGCTTAATAATAATTAACTTAATTAAGTATTAAGTATTTATTAAATAAATAATTAATCTAGTATTCACTATTTAAGTGAGATCAACGTGGGCTGGGCACTTGATGTTATCTTTGATCCGTGGCAACTACGCAGGCATGAAATATAGTCAATATTCCTGGTTCAAAGAACTTGTGTAAATAAATAACTTAGTGCCAGGCACAAACAAGCCCTCAGTAAATAGCCTTGTGAATATCATCATCATCCCTAGTGTATCCCCGCAGCAGCCTGTAGACCTGTCTGGTCTGCATTCTAAACATCCCAGCAATCTGTGCTCTTCTCACCATCCACCTCACTACACTCTGAATGCCGTTGTCTCACCTGGATAGCTCCCTTTGGCTTCGAACAACTGCATGCAACCAACCTCATCCTCCTCCAATCCACATTCTAGAAAACATCAGGTGATTTTTAAAAACACAAATATTTAACCTCCCCTGGCAGGAAAGTGGTGATAATGAAAGATCAGGCTACTGTGTACAGTTTGGTAGGGAGAACCCTTCAAAGCAGCACCCAGTAGAGGGCAGGTGGGTACTAAATCTTCCTCCTCCGCTTGCCAAACACCCAGATTAGGAGAGTGCACTGACCTTCAGGATGGGGCGCCTTTTTGTGATTCGTGAAGCCAAGGTGTGTCAGTGTGCATAAGGTTTGGTTTAGGGAAAGGGATTTGTGCTTTTCTAATTCATGCAAAGGTTTTGTAGCAACAGCAAAGGCTCTGAAACTGAGCCTACCTCAGTGAGCTATTGTGCTAGATAAATGTGAAAATTTAAATAAAATGAAAGCTCCCTAGGGGAGTTGAAATTTGAACCCAGGCTGTCAGTTTTAAATCATCTATTCTAACCCCTATTGTTCTCTCTGGAATGCAGAGAGGTGATCCCCTCAGGGGGATTTTGAGATAAGAAATTCTTTGAGCAGACCAACTGGAAGAAACTTCTCCGAGTGGGAAGTGCAGTTTCTCCCTTAAGGACCAGGAGTAGAAGAACCAAAGCCAACCAGCTATTCCCCTTGCCCATCTCATCTAGCTGAGGCCTCAATTCCTTTGAGCGTCAAAAAAAATGTTGTAAGACGTTTGATGGGGGCATTTTACTTGGGAGAGAGGACTTGAGGTGACAAGGGAAATGGTTATGCTTGGCAGCTGACCTCTGCTTCAAGTAGATTCATTCCAGGCTACCTACTTGATAGGTGAGGTAGAGATAAAGAAAATGAGATTTCAATGCAATAATCTATCACTATTCTTCCTTATCAGATCATTGCTTTTGCTGGCTGTCAGATTGAATAGTTGGCACAGCATTTTCAAAGATCCCATAGAAATAATCTACCTGGAAGGCTGACCTCCAAGAGCCTCTTTTAGAACAGGAGTCTTCACATGACCATTCACTGTTTCTGAGATTGTACATGTGTTAAGTTGTCATGGACTCACTGATGCATCTTATTTCATACCTTTGACTAGAACTTTAGTAATTAAATATGTTAAAACTTTAGACAGCTCATGCTAAGTTGTGGCTTGCAGCTGTATGTCTTTAGTTGATCGACAAGAAAAGTAAATCGGTAGGATCCCAAGTCACACTGGATGTTCATGGATGATTCCTGATTCCCAGGTCAGACATTTGATTCCCTGTCAAATGACATCTTCTTGACATTTAGGTCAATAAAGAATTTTATTTAATAATTAGTTTCAAATCACCCACCTTGAATTTCAGTACAGTAAATTCTATTTTCTAATTTCATTTAAAAAAAAAACACTATAAATTTCAAACCAGATCACCTGCCACCAAAAGAAGTAAATACTATAAAAACAAAGCAGTGTGACTGAATTCCAGCTAACTGCAGTTGCCATCCAGGGCTCTTAAACTGAAACCTATTCACTCTTCCTTAGGGGAAAGGGGTGGGGGAATGAGGAAAAGCTGTAGAGGCGTTAAAGGGAAACTGGCACCAAAATGTGGTGTTCTCTAGCTTTCTTCAAAATATGGAAAGACAATAAAAAAGGAAATACTTTTCCCACAAAAATGATCTCATGTTCTCAATACCTTCAATCCATGGCAGAAACGTCACACTACAAAAGTGGTAAAAGAAGTCAGATGAGGAGCCTCAGCCTCATTTTACTCTCTTTCAGTTTGGTGAAGGACTCACCCCTTTGTTTTTCTTGAGTGGACCATCTTTACTTCTCTTTCATGGCCTTTTTTCCCCCTCTGCTTCCCACTTCCAGGGCCTTTCCTTTACTCTATGGGGTCTCACATCATAGTGTTCCCAGCTGGATGGTGAGGGGGCTTTAGTTCTTGGAGATAGGTGATGGTGGAGGTAGTGGACAGAGTCCACTGTTCCTAGCCAATTCCTGCTCAGTAATCCAGACGGTGTTGTCCTTTTGTTCTACCTCCCATTTCTCTTGTGCTCTGGGAGAACACCTGAGCTTAAATGTTAATTCTATTACCCTGATAAAGTCTTTCAGTCCTGACCATCCCTTCGCCCTACATCTCCATAAGAGGATGCTCCAAGTCTTATGCATTATAGCTTTTACTCTATCCTGCCTTCCTGTGGCATTCACAAATCACAACCCTATTTTGTCACTGGATGACGTAGGCCATAGTTACTCAAAAGTTTCTATCTTTGTACTTCTCTACCATGCTGAATTTTGGAAATGTACACATCTCAAGCCAAACAGATTGTGGCTAAAAGTACCAGCTTCCCTATTATTTGAATCTTATCAATTAGTCCTTTCCGCTCCATGGCCCTTATGCTGGCTTGTGCTGTGATGCCCCAACTATCTAAAACTTCTTTAATCCAAAAACTCTGTTATCTGAAATGAGGTTGTGTTACTAGATATGTTTTATTTATTTTGAAAACTGTCTAGCTCACCTGAACCCCTGCTTGTTTGATATAATTCAGTGCTTGCCTAGATTCCTCAGATTACCAGGGCCTTGGGGACACCTACTCCATTTTCTTATTGTTTATTCTCTGCTGCAGAACAACTCTGATTTCACTCTTACTTTCTATGAAGGAAACACATGCTACATTATCTGAGTTCTACACTTGTTCTACTAGCTTTGTTCCTTCCTACTTTTTAAAGACCATATTAAAAAAGTAATAATTGGACTTCTTAAACACTCCTTTGATATCCAGAGACTGCATAGCCAAAGGGAAAGAATGGTGTCTTGCATTTAAGGATCTGTGTTCTTGGCTCCATTGTATAGTTGACTGTGTAACTTAAAACAAATCCCCTAAGCCCCATATATTTCCATTTCTCAATTGGTCAATTGGGGACAATAGTATCCAGGCTTCCTTGTTATCTGATATTCTATAGATGATAGAGAGTATAGCAGCATAGTTTGGCAGGGAATATCATTTTTATAATTAATCTAGAGAGACAGTCATTCACAATTAATTAATAATTAATCTGGAGAGAATCCTTAATTATTTTTATAATATCTAACATTTGGCAAAGAATACGATTGAGAGGTGTTGAAGAAAAACTGAAACTTTGCTCAACAATATGCAAATGGTAAGCCCCAGAAAATGAGCATCCCACTCTGTTTCAGTACTTCTCATAATAAAAAGAACACCACTTTTAAAAGTTTCCATTATTGAGCACTTAGTTAGGCATTTATTACTTACCGATGGCCAAAAGTATTCCTTTGGGAAAACTTCACCAGCTTGTCCTACTGCAATTCAATTTACTGACCATTTACCAAATACCCATGATATGCAAAATCCTGTGTCAGTCATCCAGGGTTACAAAGATTAATTCAACTCAGTTTGTGTCCTCAAAGATCTTTGCAAATATTCTACAAATGAAAGGTCAAATACAGTATTCGATATTGTAATGTTAAAGTATGGATACGGGTCCAAATCACAACTGAGGCAGGTTCGATGCAAACAGCAAAGCAGTGATTTATTTGCTAGCTCGAGCTAGGGTCCAAATCAGCCTGGTATACCGACACAGTGGTCCCGTGGACAAATGAGGACCCCGAGTACAGAATTGGGTCAGCTTATAAAGGCAATGGAATTCAGCGAGTCATAGTGAACTTAGCAAGACGTCAAAGATGAGGGGGTCGTGGAGCAGATGGTCAGTGCTGTTATCTCACGAATTCCTGGAGTTTTACGGAGTCCTTGCCTCATGTAAAGGAGAAGGTCTATCTTTAGGTTTACAGACACGAATTCCCGGAACCTCTGCCCTGGGCCAACGAGGTTTTATCTTTAAGATGCAGGCTTTTCAGCCGCTGGTGGTCATTTCTGTCAGTTTTGGCCATTTTGACATTGTAACATTCTAACTTTTACAGTAAAGAAAGAGATATCCCACTATTGGCTAAGATGAGGTAGTGGAGACCAGACCTACTTATCCTCTTGCCTGAAAAAACCAAAATAACGAACAAAATATGCACAACAACAATTGTGAAGACACTGTGCATTAGACAGCAAAAAGCAGTGACTCCCAAAGATGGGAAACAAGTAATTACCCTTAAAATGTAAGTCCTATAAAAGTTTACTACTTTGTGAGAATTTTTAGCCCCCAATGCAGGGAATCATGGCACATGAGTCCAGTAGACATCTGGAAAGAAGATGAGGACAAATCCTGGCATCAAGACAGCTAGAGTTTGCAGGACAAACTATTTAACTATGGTGCATACTTGAGTATTCACCAGAATTCTGATCAAATAATGCATGTGAGGAAACTACCCAATGCATAAGATACTGCCCAAAAAAATTAGAGGGAAAATACCATGAATAGGGTTGTTTCTACCAGTCAGATACCACATAATTCATGGGGCATTGGGTAGAGTAGGACTCAAAAGACTCTTTTCTCGGTAATGAAGAATAGTTCATCCTAGACTAAACACAGCTTTGGTTCCACCTAACAAATCTCAAAAACAAGACCCAAAAGGAGCAAATTGTTTACAAGCAATTTAACTGCATCCCAGAACAAAGCTCAGGAATATTTACAGGAAAGCAAAAATAGTCAGTAAACAACAAAGTAAAATTTACAAAGAATGACATCCAGTAAAAATTACCAGTTATGCTCTGTTGAAAGAAATAGAAGAAGACACAAGAAGATGGAAAAGCATCCCTTGCTCATGGATTGGAAAGATTAACATTATCAAAATGGCAATCCTACCAAAAGCAATTTACAGATTCAACGCTATTCCAATAAAAATCTCAATGACATTCTTCAAAGAAATAGATCGACTACTGATGAAATTCATATGGAACCACAAAAAAACTCACATAGCTAAAGCCCTCCTAACTAAAAAGAAAGAAAACAGAGGAATTTCACTCCCTGATTTCAAACTATATTACAAAGCCATAATAATTAAAACAGCATGGTACTGGAACAAAAAACAGACAGAAAGACCAATGGAACCGAATAGAATACCCAGAATTAAAGCCACATATCTATGAACAACTAATCTTTGACAAAGGAGCAAAGAAAATGCAGCGGAACAAGGACAGTCTATTCAATAAATGGTGCTGGGAGAACTGGTCAGCCACAGGCAAAAAAATGAAGCTAGACTACTACCTCACACCCTGCACAAAAGTCAACTCAAAATGGATAAAAGACCTGGATGTAAGGCCTGAATCCATAAAATGTATAGAAGAAAACATAGGCAAAACTCTACATGACATACATCTCAGCAAAATCTTGAAAGACACATCCCTCAAAGAGAAGGAAGTGAAAGACAAGATAAACAGATGGGATTACATCAAAATAAAAAGCTTCTGTACGGCAAAAGAGACATTAACCAAAACTAACAGACACCCTACCAACTGGGAAAAGATCTTTGCACACAATACATCTGATAAAGGACTGATAACAAAAATTTACAAGGAACTCACACAACTCAACAAAAACAAAGCCAATAACCCAATCAAAAAATGGGCAGAAGAGCTCAAAAGGCATTTCTCCAAAGAAGAAAAGCAAATGGCCAACAGATACATGAAAAAAATGCTCAACATCACTCAACATCACATAATCAAGGAAATGCAAATCAAAACCACTATGAGATACCACCTCACACCTGTGAGGATGGCACACATTAAAAATACAGGCAACAACAAATGCTGGAAAGGATGTAGAGAAAAAGGAACTCTTCCACTGCCAGTGGGAATGTGAACTGGTCCAACCACTATGGAAAGCTGTATGGCGATTCCTCAAACTGCTAAACATGGAGCTTCCATACGACCCAGCAATCCCACTTTTGGGAATTTACCCAAAGGACACAAAAACACTAATCTGAAAGGATACATGCACCCGTATGTTCATTGCGGCACTGTTCACAATAGCAAAGGTATGGAAGCAACCCAGATGTCCAAAAATAGATGATTGGGTCCAGAAGAAGTGGTACATATACACAATGGAATACTATTCAGCATTCAAAAAAGATAAACACATGCAATTTGCAGCGACATGGATGGAATTAGAGGGGATCATACTCAGTGAAATAAGCCAGAAAGAAAGAGAAAAATATCTAATGGTTTCACTTATAACAGGACTATAAGGAAACCAAATAGGAGAGAGACAATCAGCAGGGGGCGAGGGGAGGGAAGGAAAAGGGCACAAAATGGAGTAGAAAACAACACAAGGGACCATGGAGATGGATCACGGGTGAATTGGTGGTGGGCTACCCAAGGGAAATACAAAATGTAAAAGACATAAATAACAATAAAAATATATATTTAAAAAAATTACCAGTTATGCAAGAAAGCAGAAAATATGACCAATAATAAGGAGAAATAACCAACTAAACCAACCCAGAATTGAGACTTATGTTAGAATAACAGATAAGGAAATCAAACAATTTTTAAAACTGAATTATAGGCAGTCAACTACTAAACTACAAACATGGAACATATTTAAAACACCCAAATTGAAATTCTAGTGACAAAAACTACAATCTCTGAGATAAAATTATACTGCATGGATTTAATGACAGATTGGACATTGCAGAAAAAAGTTTTAAGGAACTTTGAGAAACAGCAGTAGGCTCTATGCCCTATTAAATAAAGGGTGAATTTAAAAAAAAAAGACTCTTGGAAGAACCTTTAGGCAGTCCGGTATCTCTTTATTTATTTAGATTTAAAGATTTCTCTCAGCAATGTTTTGTAATCTCCAGTGTAAGATCTTGCACTTCCTTGTCAGATTCATCCCTAATTAGTTCACATTTCTGATATTATTGTAAATAATAATTTATCATCTAAATTTCCAATTCTTTGTTACTAGTATATAGAAATGAAGTTGATTGCTTATCTTATAACCTGCAACATTGCTAAGCTCACTTTTTAGTTCTGGTTTTGTAGATTCCGTAGGATTTACTACATAGATGATCACGTAAATATAGACAATTTTACTTTTTCCTTTCAACTTTGAATGCCTTTTTTCCTTGTCTTACTGCACTGACTAGAACTCTAGCAGTGTTGAATAATGAGGCCATCCTTGTCTTGTTCCTGATCTATAAGAAAAACATTTACCTTTTTACCGTTAATTATTTTGTTAGTTGAATTTTAACAATATAGAATAAGTTTACCCCCTTCTACTAATGACAGCATACTTGTGTGCCCACTATGTGCCATGCCCTATAAAGCATAGCTATGAACCAGACTCAATTTCTGCCTCTCATGAAGCTTACACTCTAGAGAAGTGGATAAACATTAAGCAAGATAAACTGGTGACATATAGGGCATTCAGATGGTGATAAGAACTAATTGACGGGAGAGAGAAATTCTCAGGGATCTGGAATAAATGTTAGTTAGGGATTGCAATCTGGAAAGGCAACTGAGCATGTCACTCATGAGTTTTTCCTCTGTTCCTACCACTATATCCCTCTTTCCCCATGAGTGAGACCTCATTCCAGGTTCTCATTTCTCACATATACTATTGAGACAGTTTCCTAGCTGGTTTCCTTGCCTCTAGTCTTATTCTGATCCAATTCTTTCTCCAAAAATCCTACCAGAGTGCTCCTTTCGTGGAGTCCCATTTCTTACAGGATATATATTCCAAATTTCCATGGAGGTTTTAGAGGTCACTTCCTGAACTTGCTACTATTTTTCTATGCTCATTGCTCTCTCTTCTCCCCTCTGCATCCTACAGCCCATCCTTACAAAACCATTTGCTGTTTCCTAAATACGCTTCACTATTTTATGCCTCTAAACTTTTGCCTAGACTGGTCCCTATTGTGAGAATGCCTTTTCCTCATCATATGCATCTGATAAATCATTAGTATGTAAAGTGGTTTAAGTCTCACTATAGTCATTACCTCTTGAAAAATGTCTCTGACTCTTTCTGGAAGAACTTGAAATTCCCTCTTCTGGTTTCTAAAAAGTCTGCGCATTCAGAATGTATGATTTTAAATTCCAGTATTGAATATGGATGGCCCATTTACTTGTACATCAATCCTACTGGACTGTGAAACAGAAACTGGTCTTATGCATTTTTGTTTCCCTAGCACTGCACGTGGCACATAGACATAATCATTACATTTTTATTGAAAGGATAGCTAGATGGGTAGAAAAAAACTGAGTATTTCTGATGTATGACTTCATTTAAAAACATTTCAGTATTCTGGATATCTGGCTTCTCATGGCTCCCTAAGTGCCCTGGCACACACACATTTTTTTTTTAAAGTGGGTTTTTCATTTTTATTGTATTTTATTGTAGTAAGACACCCTGAGATCTACCCTCTTAACAAAATTTAAGTGTACAATACAATACTGCTAACTGTAGGCACAATATTGTATAACAGGTCCATAGAACTTACTCATCTTTCTTCTTTCTCCATCTTTCATAACTTAAACTTTATACCAGTAATTAGCAATTTCCCCCAGTCACCTGCCCCTGCCCCTGGTAAACACCATTTTACTCTCTGATTCTGATTGTGACATTTTGGATACTTCATATGCATAGAATCATGCATTATATTTTCCTCCTGTGACTGACCTGTCTCCCTAAGTGTAATGTCTTCAAAGTTATCCATTTGTATGATATTATAGAAGTCCAAATTTTATTAAATTCTCCAGTAAGCATGCCCCATTTTGAGGCTTACATCACGTGATTGGTGAAGACCTTCAATGTCATTTTCATGGATGTAAGGTCAAGTCTCCCCACTCAGTCTAGTCTTTCTCCACATCTGCGATAGAACTCTCCTCCCTGCTCTGAATTAAATTACTCACTTTTGTCTCAATGTACCACCCTTAGAAAAAGTTTTAAAAGATCTTTTTTTCCTTCACTGCATCAGAGCTGTTACCACTTTAAAATGTAGTAATAGTCTCCCAGATATTGAGAGCAGATTGCTTCAACTCAAGACAGTACAGAGGGTATTTTAAGACAATACACAGGAAATATCAGGGTTCTTAGATTCTGCTCTGTGGGGGTTATATCAGTTTAGACCTAATACAACAGGGCTCTCTCAACAAGTTAGCTGGCTTTCAAATCCTGTTCTAATCATTACAATGGAAAAAAACACTGAACAAAGGGGTGGGATACAGATGACGCTAGTCAGACCACAGAACACTCAGAGCAAGAAGGAGCAAATGCCAGATACCAACATGCAGAAGCCATCCCCAGGGGTTAAGTAACAGATGACAAACTTTTAGCATCGGAGAAAAAAACCTTTTTTAAAATATTAATTTAAAAGTAAACATGATTGTAACATATTTAGCAAAAGTTGAAAATATACAAGTAGAACAAAGGTCTTCTTCTGGGGTGAAAGAACTGCTCACCCGTGATGCTCCTATTAACAGGGAGGCATGGTAAGGGGAGAAGGAGGCCTTACTCTTGATATTCACAGGGATGAAAGACAGAACATCGTAACATCACTCAAACTACAAAGTCCATCACAAACAGACTTGTAGAAGAACCGAATATGATCTTGTCATCCACTCAGGACCTCTAATGTTACTTGTTTTAGAATTTCCCCATTAGCTCTGCTTCTTCTCCTCTACCCTTGCCAATCTTCTCTTTTCTCTTGGTTGCTCCTTCATAGCACTTCCATTGATCTATGTCTTTCAATACCTTTCCTACTTTTCAACATGTCTCACATACAAACTCCCAAAGCAGAAATTCTCTAGAATACCCATGCAGAGGAAGCAATCAGTCCATCCTCCTGGCCAACTTTCTGGCGATCAGTCATAGGCCATCTGTTTCCAGACAATGGGTACAAAACACAATAATCTCTAAATTCCATGCAGGGAAAGTTTGTTTACTTAGAAGGAACTCTTAAAATATCACCCCTTGTCCTTGTAACCAATGTACTATTTGCCTAGAACTTCAAATGTTATTCCATTTTAAAAATAACAGTAAGGTATTGTCTGTAACAAACCACCCCGACATTGAGTAGCATAAACAACAATTGTTGGATATGCTTATGAGTCTGTGGTCAAGGATTTGGCCAGGGCAGAGTGGGTACTGTTGTCTCAGTGCCTCAGGTTCTGAGGTCTCAGCTAACATGACTTTAGTGGTTGAAGATGGTGGCTTCACTACAACTGAGGGCATGTTCCAGGTCCTCTGTTCTCCCTTGTGGTTTCTGTGAGAACAGTTCCTTCATCTACTTGTTTGGGCTGGTTGAGCTCAAACAGTTGTGGTCTGGCTTTCACACATGGCCTCTTCACATGGCTACCTGAGGCTTCCTCCCAAGTGTTCTAAGAGATGAAGGCAGAATTTTGATGCTTCTTATGAACTACCCACAAAAACATGTAGTGTCACTTCAATGTGGGAGAAGACTACGAAAGGGTGTGAATACAGAAGATGAAGTTCATTGGGAACCATCTTTGGAGAACAGCTGCTTTCCTCAGTGAATAACTACAACACATACATTAAATCATCACAACAATCCACTATGATGGAAGATTCTGGGTGCTTTGGTGGTGGGTATGGTGTGGTATCATACATCTAAAGAGGTATCAACATATACCATTAAATCATACACAGTGTTTTAAACCAAGGCTGCCACAATAAAAAATAATACAATTTTAAAAAACAACCCAAACAATCCTATTACTCAGGCACTAAATTTTATTTAGAACAGAATAACCTACTTAAGATCACACAGCCAGTAAGGGTCAAAGATTAGGACCCATCTGTTTCCAAATCTGTGCTCTCTCCACTTATTCATGATACCACTAATTAGTATCAAGGGCCATACAAGAAAGTGACATTTCAGCTCTCAATCTCTACCACTTCTGGAGGGACTCTTCAACATCAGACCTGATGAGGACAGTAAATGGATCTCTTGAGTCTGACCACAGTCACATGATAGAATGAGCTCTGTGAGTTAGTGCTTACTGCTAATTCACTTTGATTACACATGATAAAGTAGTAGTAATATTAGTAGTTGTAATAATAACAGATAACATTAATTGAGTGTTAATTGTGCTCCAGACCTGGCTAAGAGCTTTACATCATTGCTTTCTCATTTAATCCTTATAATCATCTTCTAAGTAGGTACTGCTAATATTTGTACATCAGAGAAGAAGCTTGTAAAAGTTAAATAGCTTGCCCAAGGTCACACAACCAGTAAGTGATAAAGATGGAATTTAAATCCAGAGCAGTCTTGACCCTGAAGAATGCATTTAAAAATCAGCTTTATTGAGGTATAATTTACATATGATAAAATGTACCCATTGAAAGTATACAGTTAGATGAGCTTCTATATTCCCCAAGAGGAGCTGCATGTAAATCTTGGTCTCCAGCTTCACCTTCTTGAGAGTTTTCAAGAAGACAGTTGGTACAAGAAGTGGTCCTACAAATTGAATGTTTAGGATCAAAAGCTTAAACTGGGTTACTCACCAGTATAACTGCAACAAAGCTCTCCCTGCTGGTAGTGAGTGGAGTGGCCCTAGACAGCATCCTACCAGCATGGACCAGAAGGAAGAGTAGGTGAAAGGTGGCATCTATGCCAACAGTATAGATATAGTGGTGATTGTAAGGCCTGTCGATTTGGCGAGCTGTTGTTTATGGCTTTACAAACTATTTTGGTTACCTCTTGCTGTCAAAAAAAATCCCAAAACTTAAGACTTAAAATAACAAGATTGACTAATTCATCTGGGTGGTTCTCGTTAAGGGTCTCTTGTGTAGTCTTAGTCACATGGCACTTGGGGCTACAGTCAGCAGAAGGCTTCACTGGACTTGGAAGCCCAAGTTGGTTCACTCACGTTGGTGGCAGCTGACACTGGCTGTTAGCTGCAAACTCATCTGCGGCACTCATCATGAGATCAGGACAGTGACTGTTCTAACCTGATCGCTGGATTCCTACTGAGCAAACATTCCAAACAGTAGGAAGTGGAAGTGCCAGGCCAGTTAGCAGCTCTACCCAGAAATAGCATGATATCATTTCTACACTGTTCTTTTGGTCAAAATAGTCACTGTAATGTAACTGTAAGGGCTGGGCAGATTTATTGGGGTTCTGTCTCTTAATGGAGAGTAATAACGAAATGTCCATCTGGAATGAGCAATACTATTGCAGTCATCTTTGAAAAATACAATTTGTCATGTACGTCTTTAGAAAATGACAAGCTATTTTCAAACAACTATCAGTTTCTCAGGCTTGATTGGTGATGTTTTATGAGGTCCTCAAATTCTACAGGTGAAGGATAGATTGTGTGGAAACCAGGGCTTGAATTTAAAGTTGAATGTGGCAGGACTGCAAAGTCAACTGAAGACATAGGCTCAACAGATGTCCAGAACTCCTACTAGTAAAAGGATCCTGAGAACTGGGCTGGGTATCTGTGGAGGCTAAAGCCAGAAAATGGTGAATTCCCAGATCTCTCCTATTGCTGAACACTTTGAACACAAAGGAAAAACCACTCTATCCCTTTCCAGTGTAAAACTGCCTCCCTTTATGTGGAAACACAGCCCAGGCCTCATCAGAGGTAAGTATTCTATAAGGTGATGCTTTTTCTGCCTCAAGATTGAACCTGTCCTCCTCTCATGACCAGTAACTAGAATCAGATCTCAACACAGTCTGATCCAGGAAACACAATATCTGCTGCCTTAGACTAGGAGGATGGCAAGATCTGGCAAATCAGCACTAACAGAAGCTAGCAAAGCACATATAGAAGTGAATCTTGAGTGGAATGAATTTTATCTGAGTATAAAGACAGATAAGGAGAATTCATTGAGTTGGAAACATTCTTCCTTGACTCAGGATTTCACATTCTGGCAAAAACATCAAAATCCAGTTGTAAGGCACTGCTGGTCTGCCTCTGTGAGACTTGCACACAGCAGTGGACTATAGTAAATTAGGTAAATGACCTTGCAGACTCTTGAGGAAGCATCAAAGGGTGATGGAAATTTAAAATGGATTTATTTGTGAGCTCAGAGAACCCTTCTTCTGCCTTTATTCCCCAGGAAGTTTCAGAGAAATGCACTGATAAAGAAAGCACTGAAATCTTTTGAGTAATCCCAGTGGTGGCTGCCATGGATCCAAGCTACTTAGCATCCATCAGGATGATAGGATTCTGGAATGTCAGAGGTCAGCTGGCAATTCTGAGGGGATAGTAGAAGATACTTGTGATTATCAAAAATTGGGAGATGCTTTGACCCTCAGACATCTGTGGCAGTGTCTAAATCACCAGGGTTTTCCCAGTAGTGAGATTCTTGACTTGCAGAATTGGAGGGGAGAACTGAAACCTGGCCCAAGCATACCTCCAAGTAGGTCCACGAGATCCTTACCCACCTTGTAGTTATTTCCCCATTCTCCAAGTGCATAACGGATGGATAAACAAAGAAGCTAGCAGAATCCTCCCACTCGTTTGCTGATCTATAGCATAAAAGCTATTAAAATAAGAAAGGTCAACTGAAAACTTCTGAAATTATTCAACCCTACCCCTACCAAGAGGTAAATCTCAGTCAACATTGTATTCTGAAAAAGAATTTTTGCTGCTATCAAAAATATCAAAAATTTTTGCTGCTATCAAAAAAAACCTGACAGATCACAGTGGGTGATAGTAGATTACCACACATTTAACCAAGTGGCACCCCCAATCTCAATTGCTGAGCTAGATATGACATCTTTACTAAAACAAATCAACACAGCCTCTGGCACTCAGTATGTTGTTATTGATCTGATGAATATGTTCTTTTCAACCCCTTGTCAATAAACAGGATCAAAGCAGGTCTTATTTTAAGTGGGAAGGACATCAGTACACATTCATAGTCTTGCTTAAGGCTATGTGAAGCCTCTTGTGTAATGTCACAAAATAGTCTGCAGGGATCTTAACCGCCTTGATATTCCATAGGCATCCTGAAATACTGTATGGATGACATCATGCAAATTTAATCTGATAAACAGAAGTAGCAACTTGTGTTTTGGAGGGTGGGAATTGAACTTCACAAAGATTTCCCAGCCTACCCCATCAGTGACATTTTAGGAGTCCGAGGTCCTGGGGTGTGCAGCTACATTATTTTTGACATAAAGGACAAGATGTTAGATCTTGTACCATATACCGTATTGCTGCACAACAAATCACCTCAAAATTTACTGATATGAAACAACATGAATATTATGCTTGTGAATTTTGTGGTTCTGGAATTTGAACAAGACACACCGGAAATGTCTTGTCTCTACCTCTCAACTCTGCCTGCTTGCCTAAATTGGGATTCCATGATAGAATTGTTACCAGAACCGAGCTGCCTTAGCAGTGGGAGCCTGCAGGAGTGGTGGGGCCTCTTACCCCGCTGCTCCAGAGCAGTTGTGGCAGTTGCTTCTGCCCAGTAACTGCCATTTTTTGAACTGACCAATCAGGTGGTAGGAGCTGATGGGTCAGTCCAATCAGCTCCAGGATTGAAAAATGGTCCAATCAGACTTGTGGATGGTACTCTGGGAGAGGATATAAGCCAGGATTGGAGGGACCTGAAAGGAAGGGGGAAAAGGGGGGGGGGAAGGGAAGGAGGAAAAGAGAAGAACAGGAGAAAAGGGGGAAAAGAGAAGAACAGGAGAAGACGACGACGAGGACAACACCAGCCCCCAGGAGAAGAAAGACGACGGTTCCAGACTCCGAAAAGAGAAGAAAGAAGCCCATTCCTGGCCTCCGAGGAAGGAAGAAGAAAAGAAGCACCAGCAGCCGCCCTCCGAGCAGGAAGAGAAGCTGAAGGACTCTGCAGAGACTGGGCATCCTGTCCTGTCTCTGACGTAGCCTGAAAGGAGCCCCAGAGGCCCTGGGCCTGGTGTCCCAAAGAGCTGTTTGTTGGTCTAACCCAACACCTCACAAAGAGCTACCGTCCCCGATGCATTCTGGGTGAGGTGGCCACCAGTTGAGGGTGCAGTAAGCGCTCTGTTTTCCCCCATTTATAAAATAAACCCCATGTTTGTTGTTCCTGTAGACTGAAGTCTGTTGCAATTGTGCTTGCGGGTGAGACCCACAGACAGTGACCTGTCCTCTCATCAGGCGCTGTCCTTTGTTGTATTTGGCATTTTGGGGCTTTTTGGTGGCTCTTGCCTCAGAGCCTGGGCATTTGTGCCCTGTCCGCCCCTATTTCAGTTGGCGACCACGAAGGGACGAGACACTCCTGCCCGCCCCTATTTCAGAATTGTCTTCATACCTTATGGCATTCATCGGAATATCATGAATTAACTTCTTTCCTGTGACTCTCGAGTGATACTAGTTATATACTAGAAAACTAAGAAAATAGTCACTCCAAACATTTTTCTGTGTTCTGTAGCCCAAATGAGGAACCTCAACTGAGAAAGGCTTTCTGGACCCTTAGCTGTGGAAACTCAAGTGACTGCAGGGACTCAAAACAGATGGAATCTTATGGAGTGGCACCCACTTCTATTGCAAGTGCCTGGGCTAGCGAGGCTCAGTGAGGACTGTGGATCAGACACCAGCACAAGCATGTGGCTTGGGCTTCTTCCCCGGATGGCAGTTTCAGGGCAGTTAGAAAAACATGTGTCCCCCTGAAGTAGGGAGAAGCTATGTGGCCTTTTATGACCCAGCCTCAGAAGTCGCCTGTGTATGCTCCACCAGCCTCGGTTAGTTGAAGTAGCACAAAGCCTCACTAGATTCCAGAAGAGGAGACATGGACTGCATCTCTTGATAATTAGAGTATCAAGGAATTTTGAGGTGTTGTAAACCACTGAAAATCCTTAGGAATTGGGGACAGCATGTAGGACTTATGGGAATACTGCTTTACCCACTTCTGGGGTGACTGAGAAGGCTGCCAGGTTTGAGTGTCAGATCAATCCAGGCTGTGGTGCAGTGGCCCTGTCACCCACGCTGTGCAACTAGTAGATCCAATGGTGCTGTTTATTGTAAATGAAGACGGTGTGTGTGTGTGTGTGTTTGCGCATTCATGTGAGCACACAGCCTCTGTCGAGTTCAATAACGAGAGTTCCAGTGCAAAATCTAGAACTCTAGACCTGCCTTCAGCAAAAGAAAACAAACAAAAAAACTATAAACCATTTGAAAAACTGCTCCTAGACCCTGATAGGGATGGCTCCTCTGTCCATGGGACAAGCGCCCCTGTGTCCAGAACGGTCCATTATGAGTGGGTATCACCAGACAGTGTTGGCGGTGTCCTCACATCTACGTGCTAGCAAGGAGTTTGCGGCATCCTTTTTCCTTCGACCCAGAGCAGGCAGCTGATTTGGTGCATGTGTTTGCCATGGCTTCCATGGTACACGTTTGGGAAACTGAGGACCTACCTGGCTAACCTTGGCCCCAAATCCATTGGTCTAATCTCAAGGAACGTAAGACTGAGAAGCAGCTACTCTTCCCTGCTGCCTGTCTACACTATACACCTGCAGGAAGTAACCCTGGAGGAAGTGAGATTTGAAGGGCTGACACAGGATTTCTGCAGCCTGTCACCTGGCCGATGGGGAGGGTATTCCAAAACGTGAGGGATTCTTTTAGTATCTTAGGCAAGAAGAGAGAGTAGATCAACTTCAACTCTGAAGAGATGACCCCACCCCCTCCATTTTGAAGGGGGATGTGGGAAAGAGTGTGCCTTTTGTGTAATACTGCAGTGTCCGGTACCCCACTTCCTGGTTAGAGTCCCAACTCTGCTGCTTATCAGCTCCGTGACTTGACCTCTCTGTGCCTCAGTTTCTTTATGTGGAAACTGGAGACAAAAATAACTAACACTTATTGACTGCTTGCTGTGTACCCAACCCCACTCAGAACTTTAACGCCTCATAATGATGCATGAGGTAGACACTATTTTGTCCCCATTTTACAAATGAGAAAATTGAGTTACACAGCTGAGAAGTCACAGAGGCAGCTTTTCAACCCCAGGGTCTGGCTCCATTGACCGTGTGTCCCATAGAACGCTAAACAACATTTCCAGGGTTTGTGGCAGGACTCAAATGAGTACATCATGCTGAGTGCTAGGAGCTAGCCGTGCCCACCCCCTGGTAAGTGCGCCATCAATGGCGCTGCCACTATTACTAGTGTTCGGCTCTCATTTGGGGCTGGTGACCAGGACACAAAGTGGAAGAGGCCATGGGACAGGAAACAGACCAGGATGTTCCAGATGACTTGGGGTCTTCCTTTCCCATCCCCCTCCCACCCTGGCTCCCACCTCCAACAGCAGGGATGAGATTACTTGTGTCCAAGAGCACACAGTTTCTTCCTATATAACATTCCACAGGGAATTCCTGTGCACACAGAGGGCCGGGTGACATGTGATCCCAGCCCTGTGCTTTTGATGCTCTGAGCACAGGCAGAAAAATCAAGTCACTCACCTCACATCGCTACAACCCGCTCTTCCTTTGTGTGTCAGGTTTCAGACTAAGAGATACCCCTTTTTTGCGGGGGGCTGACGCGGGGGCTCTGCTCCCTGTGTTTGCTGCACGTCTCTCATCATCAGACCCCAGTTCTGCTTTCTCTGCCCCTTTCTGTGCACCAGGAGGCTAACCTCTCCACCTTTCACCCTGATGCCCTTGCCAGTGGGCTTCCAGTTGGGATCGGTCAACGGGAGGCACCAACCAGAAACCTGAAAGCAGGAGGAAAGGCTCAGAGCCTGTCTTGCCAGCCATACTGGTGCCCGACAAGGTACCAGTGGAACCTTGCCGCTCTCTCCCGCTGCACAGGCCCATACTCATGCCCTCACCACTCCTGGCTCTGGAAAGTCTCCCACTGTTCCTGATGTTGGACTGCCTTGTCACCTTTGTTTCTTCCCTGAACTCTCACAGCACGGTAAACCGAGTCTTAATCTACATTCTGCATTTCCACCATCCGGGTGAATTCAGGTCCCTGCCAACCACGGCTGGTACACGAACATGTGTGGGGATGCTTCATCCATAGGGCCAGAGGCAGCAATGTGTCTGTGCCATTAATTATTATTATAAAAGTTGATCTGGTTGAAAATGTTGAGGATTGCATTTTGAATGTTGAGTAACATTAAAATGAAAAGTGAAAGTTGAACATGAAAAAGAAAACTAACATCACACACATTCTTAGTACACAACAGTACACACTATTTTACAACATATATTTTCCCTATCACAAAGGGATCATATTGGATAGTTTACTAGTTTAAATATATTAGAAATCATATTAGCCACCAAAAATTTGCTTCAACACTGATGAATTTAGATACTGTAACTGTGGCTCAAAATTCATACTATTTGGGGCCCTCCCTGGTGGCGCAGGGGTTGTCTCAGCCTATGAAGCTATTGGCAGCCACTGTGGCTCAAGTTTGATCCCCAGCTAGGAAGCTAATCCACATGGCGCAGCAGACCTCTCCTGTATCACCAGCTGCTCCCTTCAGCAGTGTATTTCATGCAATCTGCCTGTTCTGCTCCGCACTCTGTCTCTGGTGAATCCTCCAACCCCTGCATCTCTCACTTAAACCCCAGTTCTTGTATGCATAAATAATTTTAAAAATTCTTACTAGTTGTACTGTATGGCACCTAGGCCTGTACCCCAGTTTAATCTGCCCTCTACTAACGAACATCAGGTAGCTTCCAAGTTTTCCTTGTTATTAACACTTCTGCAATAAACATCATTGTATAATGTAAAACACTTGATAACACAACACGATAAACTCCTTCTCCTTAAAACAGAAGCCACACATATGCTATAGATGAAGAGACTCCCCCTCGAGATTACAATCTCTGCCTTCCTGGCTCCCACTGTTGTTGTGAGGTTCAGCTGAGAAAAGGTGTATGTAAGGCCTTTATGAACTGTGAAGTGTGCGCAGAGGTTATTAAAGTAGGATCGTGTTCTCCCCCACGATCTGCAAGTCGAGCGTGGTAGCCACATCTTCCGGCACATTGTGCTGGCAATTTTGCTAGACAGAACTGAAGGCTTACTTTTTGGCTTTCATATATTTCTTTCTCTTTAGTACAACAAAGAATTGTGTGTAAGAAAAGCAGTCTTCCTGTACAAGAGTAAACTACCAGCTGGCAATACATTTGTCTGTTCTGGTGCCAGTTAACTCCTTGTGTCCCTGCCAGAGACCATTTCAAACAATTGAAGGAATCCAAGTTGCCTGAAGTTCCCGAGGCCCTGAAGTCCCTCGTTGCCAATATCTCTCAGCTCAACTCCTGTAACTGATTAGTCATAATGATTACTTTCCGGTCCTTTCCTGATAGGTCTCTTCTAAAAAGCGCTTTAGATAACTCTGCTTGATGGGGAAGAAAAAACAATGACTGTACTTTAATTTTTTTTAATGAAAACTTTTATGTCAAGTGTAGACGCTACATTGACATCGCACATAAAAACTACCCCACCACTTGGAAGGAGGCGCTCCATTTTGGATGAACTCCTGGGTTACCTTCTATGAATTGAAGTTCCTGGATATCCTCTGCTCTTGCTAAGGCAGTGCTATTCAAATGTCAGAATGCAGTTTCCTAAAGCAAGAGTCTTACATAGTTTTTAATTCTTTTTTAAAAGACTTATTTATTTATGCATACAAGAGCTGGGGTGTAGGGCAGAGGTGTAGGGGATGAGAGGATTCACCAGAGGCAGCGTGGGGAGCAGAACAGGCAGATCAACTGAAATACACTGCTGAGGGGAGCAGTGGACGAGGCAGGAGAGGTCTGCTGTGCCATGTGGGAAGCTCCCTAGCCGGGGGATCAAACTCTTACTGCAGCGGCTCTCTATAACTTCATAGTACTGAGACTTAACCCGTTGTACCACCAGGGAGGCCCAATTTTCAATTCTTAATGAAAGGTATGAGACAAGATTCAGACTTAATAGCTTGATGCTGTTTGTTAACTAGTGTGCAAAGAAAAGATTTCTCTGCATGAAAGTGGTTCTGTTCCACACAGCAAATGATATTCTGGGGCAAGATATTCTATAATTGCTTATTTTCTACTGATTTTTTATTTTTCCACAAAAATTCAGTGAAGAGGACATAACCCTACTTTATAATGTCAAGAAGCATTTTTATTTTAAATCCTCGTAATTCTGGAAAGGCACAAAGCCTTCTCTCTGACTCTTTTCTTGATGATGAGATCATTTTTCTGTCTTCTGGGAGGGACAGAAAGGGTGGGGGGGCCACATGCTAGGTATAATTCAGTCAGCAGCACAGGGGTCCTGGGCTTGTTTTCTGTTCAAGTCAAGGAAGCACCTGCCACGTAATCAGATAATCTGGTCCGGGCCTTGGCCAGGAAAGGTGTGCATGCCTTGCTCAGAGACACTGAAATTGCTTTTGTTTCCTTCTTTGCTAATTTTATCTCTATAGATACTTCACTCTTTCCACAGGTTTATTCATTTCCATCATCACTACTACCCCCATATTTTTTACACTTGTGTATTCAACCTAAGAAAATGAGTAAGAAAAACAATTATCATAGTGAAAAAAAAAAAAGATTCAAAACTGCCATATGTGAGACCCATGGGAGTCCCTGATTAATTTTCATTTTCATCGTTTAGTTCTAAGCTTGGCCTGATGCAGTAAGCGTGTGAGTAAGTATGGGCATACATTTGATTTCCTTGCAGCTGTGGAAAAACAGAACCAGCCCCACATTGCTTTCTTACAGGGCAGGTTCCAGAAAGGCAAGAACTTTGACTTTACATACAAGTGGCCCCAATATTGCAGAGCAGACCTGTGTCATGCCCCATTCCCTAAGTGGGGATTTTGCTAGAATTTAGAAAGTGGCTGGTCTGGGGAGCATCTTGTAGGCAAAATTGTCCATTGCTTTGTAGGTGTCTCTCCGGTCCTTCCTTGGATCCATATTCTCCTGCGCATTTTGAATGCTTAAACACTGATTCTGAAACAAAACAAAACAAAAAACAGTCACTTAGCAAATAGTTACAAAGGGTGGCGTAGTTAAGGAGCCTAGTTGGAAGGAAAAAACACATCAGCATGACAATTATGCAGAAAGGACTTGTGGGAATTCAAAAGTGGAGAAATCTCATATGTTGGGAACAATTAGGAGGGGTCTATGCAGGAGCAGAGGAGTGAGCTGAGCCTTGGACAAGTGGGAAGTTTGCATGGGACGAAGGTGGGCATGAGGAGGAAGAATATGGCATTCGTAAGTTTCAAGTTGACAGAGGAAGGAGGTAAGTGAACAGGTGTGTGAGGAAGTGGGGAGTCTGACTGGAAAGAGCATTGATGGAGGAGCAGGGGTCTTGGGGCCCAGTTAGTTCATTGAGAGCCTCAAAAATTTAGGCTTGAACCTACAGGCAAGAGGAAATCACTAATTATTTCTGTTCAGGAGAGCGGCAAGAGAAAAAATATCTTTAAAGTTGACTAATAGGACACTAATGACCAAAATGGGGGTGAGGAGGCCCCCGCCTGGCACTGGCATGGCCCAGTGTTGAGGTCAGTAAGGGTGGTGGCCACAGCATTGGGGAGAGAAGTGGGTGATGAAGGCTGGCAAAGAAGAAAAGACCAAGTGCTGAGAGTGGTCCAAGGTCCTCCTAGGAGATAAATGCCTCACAGATAAAAGCCTTTTTCTGCCTATAAAAATTCCCCCTTCTATTCCTTTACTTTGCCCTTAACAGTCTAATCAACTATGTTGCATTAAGATGTTCAGGGCAGATTATGACTTACAGTAGGTGCAAGATAAGGCCAAATTGCACAGTGATGGGAAAAGTTACAGTGGGCACGCTCTGAGAAACTACTTCGCATAGGATTCCTTCCAAATTCTAGCAACGCGTGCTTTTCATTAGTAAGAGCCCAAACAAAATGGATGGGGTTTTTCTTCTAGTTCTGGTATTCGGGTGCTGGGGGTTGCTCTGACATCAAGAGGAAGCAAGTTAATGTGGCTTCAATACCATCGCTCTGCTTTCCTAGTTCCCTCGATTGCTCGGCGACATCGCCCTCCGCACATCTGGACTCCAGGTATGAGTCATTTAGAGGCGCCTCCCCCAAACAGTAGTTTCTGTTCTCTTCGGTTGAGCTAGTGTGGAGTCTGTGCTTGGACTGCTTGTTAAATCAGGAAGGAAACAGCAGTCGCTAAAGCAGTCATGTAAATTTCCACAGGCATCGGGGTTGAAAGAAACTGTGCCTGGCCAAAATGACCTCAGCAAGTGCCAGGGAGAAGAACCTGGCCTCTAAGAATGTTCTGCAGCCTTCCATATCTCCTTCCATGACAGGCATCAGTGGTGTGACAATTAGGTGTGGTGGGTGGGCATTTCTGTGGGCTGGCAGCCTATTTTAACTTCCAACTGTGGGAGTGAGCTTTAACTCTGTGCTAAAATTAGGGGAATTCAGCAACTCCTGTGGTTATTTCAATCAGTTCCCACTTATTGAGTAGCAGCAGCACAGTTAAGTAATAACATGGTAACCTTGCCAAGACATAAATGAAATGCTGAGTGTTGCCCAGTTGGATCTGAAATCGCTTCAATGATCTAAGTGGAGAGCCAAACCAACAAAAAGCCTGCTGGCACCTCTGGGAGGGTGAGGGGAACTGGGGACATGGAATAGAATCCCCAAAGTAGCTCCTCGGACATTCAGGGAAAATTTAAGGGAGCAGGAACCAATTGGCCTAGCAACCCGAATTTCCCTAAAGAACACCAGGAGTCTCAACAGCCGGGAAGTCTGGGTTTGACCTCGTCTCAGAGACCACACAGTGACCTTGCGAGGGCAGCCGCCACCAGCACAAGGGCATCTGACAAGACTTTGGCCCTGGTGCTGAGGCTCACACCGCAGTAATAAATGCAATAATGAGCTAGATAAGCAGCTTCTTACGCTACCACAGTGCTGAGCCTTGTTCCTACTGCCTCTGCTTTGAGAGGAAGATATCCTCTAGCTGACAGAGAGAGAAGCCTGATGCCAGCTCCCGGTTCAGAAAAGGCAACTGAGGTAAAGAAAAGATGAAGAGGAGGAGGGAAGAACCTGGAAGCCCTGAAGGAAGGGTCTATCAAGAATGCTTAGCACACCAGAGGACTGATAACCCCTAAGTCACATTCACTGGGTGGGAGTTAGAGTTGCGGGGACACAGCTCAGGTGGCAGAGGTCATTGATAACCACAGATAGATCAGCTACATTTATGAATTTTGCAGAACTTTTCATTTCCCCTTCCCTGCTCTTCTGGCGTGCTGGCCCTTGTCCTCTGTATCCTTAGGCTGATTTGAGTTTAAGGTCAGCCCCTCAGGAGACAGGGGACACATGGGGCACAACACTGGGAGATGATGGGGTGGCACAGAGTCCCGCCCCCCCAAGCACCATTATCATTGGGCCCATCTCCGAGCTGGAGGCAACAACCCAGAAGAGAGAAACAAGAAATCAGCCTTCTGCGTACGAGTCCCACAGGTGTCATCAGTCCTGGCTGCCCATCAGAATTACCTAAGAATGTTTAAATCTCCCATGTGATTCTAAAGACAGCAGGATTGGCAAACACTGATTTAGTCTTTCCAGCGAAGTTTAGGTGAGGGAAAAGATGGGCGCTTCGCTCCAAAGGAAGCATGGATACACGCTCTGGGAGTTTCCAGACAGAAAGGCCCTTTAAAGATAACAGACCAATGCCCCTCACCCCCTAACCTGACTCATCTCCACACCACCCCAACAAAGAGGAGCCTTCGAAGCCCCTTCTCCCCCCCATAGACAAAAGACCAGGCAGTTCACTACAGGGAGGCAGCTGATGGCTTGAAGGTCACCTTATGTTGGGCTGATTTCAATGATCTATTCTTATTCCTACCCTTTGAGTCTTAGTAGAAAGGCACAAAGGAAATTCCGCATAACGTTGTTTTAAAAAAAAAAAATCTGAGCACCAACTATGTAATTGGGTTGCAGGTTTGGTTCTGTTATCCTTTCAAACAATGAGGAAGGCTGCTCAAGTCGGAGTGGCAGTCCTGAAGCTCCCACTCCTTCTCTGCCCCTAGAAATCCACCTGTCCCCCCATCCTCTCCGCCCCCTGCACCCCACTGCATCTTTCAAACTCTAACAGTGCCAGAATTTAAAAGCCTAATGTGTGGCTTTGCCTTGGTTTTTTTTTTAACAGTTGTCTTCATTGCCTTATCCTGAAATTAGAGCTCTACAGAAAAGGTAGCTTTTGTTTCATTAATTAATGAATGAATATTTTCATTCAACAAATCTTCATTGAAAGTGTAGCCTGTGCCAGGGAGAGCTAGGTTCCAGGAGATATAATGGTAAAGCAAAGGCAGCCACTGCCCCCCCCTTGTGGGAGGCTTTACTAACAATCACACAAGCACATGTGGGGTCACAGCTGGGATGAGCGATATGCAGGAAACACACAAGAGAGGCCTGAGCTGGTGTGAGGCTTTAGCTAAGGGGGGAAGGTGAGGAAGGACTCACTATGGGAAGGTGCCGAGGTGGGAGAGAGTTCCACTTGGAGGATGCAGCACAGACAAAAGCCGTGGGTGGGGAGGGAACATGCGTGGGGGAGGAATGGGAAGGAGAGCTGTGTGCTGAGGCCCAGAGCAAGGGGAAGGGTGAAGACACTCTGAGGACAGGGTGTGCCTGAGGAGGTAGCAGAGGCCTGGCAAAACTGTCATCATTGTCCTAAGAACCATAGAAGGTAACCAAATGAGTTACTGGTTTGAGGGCAAATTAAAAGTATCACATTGTACCTCCAAATTAGATATTCTTCCACCCTCGTTCATACCATTACACTGCATTTGAGGCTTTAAATCATAGAAAGCTCCTCTTTAAAATGTCAAACTCCTCCAAGGGCCTCTATCATTTTTCCACTTGGTTATTCATTCTACAGCTATTCCTGAGGACTGGCCACTGTGAATAGAGGGCTTACCCCCAGGGTAGGGAGAGAAAGACAACAAACAAGAGCCAGGCCTCCAGAGGCCCCCCGGGCTCTTGAAATTCCCAATGCCTCCTCATGCAAGCATCCTCAAGCTGGCCCTGGAATAAATGAAGCTAAAACTCATGAAGTGAGACAGCAGTGAACAAAACAAGATACCTGCTCTTTACACCAGGCTGGAGACCTAGTCACAAGAGACAGGGGCACAAAACAAATATCTATACACACAAGCCAGAAAGTTATAAATGCTAGAAAAAGAATCGGGTAAGGAGGATACCGAAAGATAAAGAGCTTGCTATTTTACATACAATGGGCAAGAAAGGTTTCTGATGAAGTGAGAGAGAGAGCAGAGGGAACACTAGGAAGACGGAGAAATAGAACTCTCTGGGGACAGGATAGCAAATGCAAAGATCCTGCTGCATGTTCCAAGAACACAGGGAAGTCAGTGAAGCTGGAGGGGAGCAAGAAAGGGTGGAGCCTGGGCAAGTTCGCCCTCAGGGAGTAAGGGTTATGAGGTCAGGGAGGGAAACTGGAGTCAGGTCTCAAGTGTCTGGTAAACAGTAGTAGGAGTATGGATTCTGTGTCGCAGTGGGAAGCCAGTATCTGTAATAAATCCTTGCACAAGATGGTGAGGTGCCAAGGCAAAATTAATCAGATCAAAGGAACAGACAGTAGAAGGCTTGAAAAGCTATTTATAAGTGTCAGTGTTCTCTCTGAGGAAGTGACTTTAGAGCTGAGTCTTAAACTATCTGAAGCAGCAACCATGCAGATTTCAGGGAGAAGCCAGTTCCAGGCTGCTAAAATGGTACTGCAGTGGGAATAAACTTGACATATTTTGGAAAGAGCAAGAAGGTCCAAGTGGCTGGCATAACAGGAAGAATGGGAAGAGACAGCTGGAAAGCAGGCATGGGCCAGTATAGAGGCCCTTGGAGGCCAGAGTAAGTCTTTTATTCTAAATATGCTAGAAAGACTTGGGAGGATTTTAAGGGGAGAAATGAGATATTTGTTTTAGTAGGATTACTCTGCTGTGTTGAGACTAAACAACAGTGAGGAAGAAGCAGAAACAGGGAGACTGGGTGGGTTGTGGCTATGGTCCAAGATGGCGGTGGCCTGCATGTGATGGCAGCGGTGAATAAGCTCAGGGTCTGTTGTACAAGAAGAATTGGCAGTACTGATGGATGGAGCGCATGTACAGGTAGAAAAGAAGTGGAAATCAAGGATGGTTTCTGTTTTTATTGTTGCTGGTTGGCTCACTGAGGGAACCAACTTAGAATCCAGTGGATTTTGATGGATGCTCTTGAGTAGGAAATTATGCAGCGAAGTCCCAGCAAACTTCAAGAGGAGCCACAGTGTGGCAGAGGAGGACCATGGGAGGAGGACAGCATCATGAGACTGGGCAAGGGAACTAGGAGACGAAGGGAGGCCTAGGGCTCCTGTGGAGAGCAAGGTTGGGGAGGGCCTGTGAGGGAAGCGTCACGATTCTGCTCCCTACGTGGCAGTGGTTGTAGTCAGTTTTATTTTTCATTTTAAAGAATTTTAAAACAAACTTAATACAAACTATTTTAGTTCCTCCTCCTAACATGTAAGACACTGACTCAAAATACTTTTATACCATTTTTTCCAAGTATTGAACAATATAGGTATAGAATGAATACTTATAGTTACATTTTCTCCTGTAATATAGAACAAAAATCTTTAAACCTTGAACAGAAAATACATTTTTAAAAGCAAATGTTCATACATTTTAATTCCACCACAAAAGGAATACCCTATACACACGTTTTAGAATAGTTGATGCCTTTAAGATAGATGTTTAATGATTTCAGTAAAACAAACAAACAAACAAACACCTGAAGCCACTGCTGCCACAGGTGACTGTAGGAAAGACATAAATGCAATACCGTGGTGTAGAAACAGTATACATGCCCTCTGATATTTTATAAACTTTGTACCAAATTAAATTATACAATTTGAAAAGACCACTAAATGATACAATTAGAAAAGGCCAATATTTTTATTTTAAGAAATCAGCTATATCTTTGCTATATCTTAAATACTATAAGAGGCCACATCTGAGGCTGTCCTCTAAATTATACAGTCAGTATACAATAACTTGGTGCTTGGTTAGCCAATAAAAAATGATGCATGTTTTATTTTTGTAACCAAGCTTGAATGTATAATTGCTATAAACTTAAAAAAAATCTAAGTTGACAAAAAGAATCCTCCTTGGGCATTACTGAGGATGGGATTGAGGTGCAGGGCCTGTCACCTGGGAGCATTCCATCGGTACTACTACCTTGACCTGCATTTTAGGGAAAATAAATCCCTAGGCATCAGGAGAAAGCAGAGGTTTCCTGCTGTTGCTGCTGCTGGGGCAGCCCTGGTGGCTGAGTTGGCTGCTGCTGTTGCTGCGGCTGTGCTGGCAGGCCAAGCCCAAGCCCACACAGAGTGCACGGAGGAAGAGACGGCTCTCACTTCGAGAGGTCGTTCACATTCAAGCTGAGGTGGACGGTAAAAGTACATGCCACCTTGTCCCCGCAGCCACTATTCTTCATTTGGGTAGAGCTGAACTTGGTGGTGAAAGTGGCAGGGGTTGAAGGCGGAGTGGCCCGGGGCACAAAGGGAGAGCTTACAGCAGCAGACTGACCAAAGGGAGGTGACGGAGAGCTGGGCGCTGATGAGGCTGAGTCACGTATGGGCATGAAAACCTGGGTTTCTGGATCCAAGCTGTTTTTGATCTCCTCCAACTCACATCCCCTTTCATTATCATCATCCACATAAAGTACTTTCACTGCTCCCTTCTCACCAGTTTGGTAGGAAACCTCAAATGGGCTGATCCAAATGCCAACCTCCAGTGGCAGATTGCCGGGAACTTCCTCAATGTCCAAGCCACTCTCCTTGGGCGCCTGCTCAGGCACTAGGTCCGCTGTTCCCCTGTGTGCCTAAACCTAAACCCTGAGCTTTTGTATGGCGTCTCAGGACATTTCTTCTTAAGAAGTCTTTCCAGCTTTTCACCAAAAACGTGGACATATCTCCTGGGAAGCTTATTGCACAAAAACGAAATAATAAAACTCAGTGCTGCTTAAATTTCAAGCTGCTAGGCCACAAAGTTAGGTTTGTATTCGATTCCCCCACCCCTGTCCCTCCCACCAAAAAAGTGTTCAGTTGGTGGCAGAGAAACAAATTTTCATTCCAAGTGCTAGTACTAGCAGATTATCTGTCATCTTGTGTGGATTTGTTCTGCTGCTTCCGGGCCGCTTCCACACAGACCCGGCTGGGCTGGAGAGAAGGGGCTGCAGGGGTTGAGGGCACCACGTGAAGAGGACGCCTGAGGAGGTGGGGAGCACACACTCTCTGCGTTCTGGAGCTGCCGCCTTCCACATCCGGTCAGAGGGCCAGAGAGCCACTCACTTCACGCAGCCAGACTGGGTCCAGCCTTCCCACACTGCACCCATCTGCGGCAGGACAGAACTTCGCTCCTTCTCTGCTTTATGCTTTTTCATCTTTAGGCATAAAGTGGACGCCATGTCTGTGTGTATTTGTATGGACTTTTGTCTGGATATGAGTGGTCACAATTAGGAGACGGAATGACTCCATGGCCCAAAAACTTCTCAAGCTATCCTTTTGATCTGTTCTCCATTGCTATAGCTTTGTCCTTTTGAAACGGTCATCTAAACTGAATCATATAGTATAATTACATGTAGTAATTAAGACAGTATGGTGTTGGTAAAGGGAAAGGCACAAAGATTTGCGGAACAGCATAGAGCCCAGAAAGAGACCCAAAATGATATGGTCAACTGATTTTTAACATTCCATCAATTGGTACCCAAACAGTTCAGTGAAGAGAGGATAGTTATGTTAATTTTGAGTTCATTTTTGTTTAAGGTGTGAGATTTAAGTAAGGAATCATTTTTTGCACATGAATTTTCTATTGCTTTTATAACATTTATGGAAAGATTATCCTTTCTCCCTGGAGTTGTTTGGGCACCAATTAATGGATTGTCAAAAATCAATTGGCCGCATCGTTTTGGGTCTCTTTCTGGGCTCTCTGCTGTTCCACTAATTTTTGTGGCTTTCCCTTTGCCAATACCATACTGTCTTAATTACTCTAGATTCAGAAATTTTATTATTGGAGCTAGTGATTTCTCCAATTTTATTTCTCTGCTCCAAAGTTATTTTAACTTCCATATCAATTTTGAAAACAGTTTATCCATACCTTCAAAAAAATTGGTCTTGGAATTTGTTTGGAGTTGTGTTAAATCTAAAGATCAGTTTAAGGTTAATTGACCTCTATACAATATTGAGTTTTTCAACCCACAAACAGGGTGTCTCCATTTTTCAGATCTCTGGTGCTTTCTTTCCTCACTATTTTGCAATATCAACAAACAGAGCCTGTGCGTGCTTCATGGTATTTATCACTAAATATCTCACTTTTTCAAACTATTGTCCATGTGGCTTTTGTTAAAATTCTGGTTTCTAATTGTACATTACTAATACACAAAATGCAATTCGTTTTTGTGTGTTTGTCTAATATCTTGCAACCGTGTTAAACTCATTTATTGGTTCTAGGGGTTTTTGAAATAAATTCCTCAGAATTTTCTTGATAACAAATGTGTCATCTGTGAATGGAGACACTTTTTGTCTCTTCTTTCTCCATCTGTGTGACTCATTTCCTTTTCTTGCCTTCTAACCCTTGGTAGACAAATGTTGAATAGGAGTAGTGGGAGTGGACACCATTTCCTTGCTCCTAAGGCAAGTGAAGTGTACAATCTATCACCATTAAGCATGATGTTAGCTATAGATCTTTCATAGATGCCATTTATTAGTTTGAGGAAGTCCCCTTGGACTTCTGATTTCCTGACAGCTTTTGTCATGAATAGATTTTGAATTTCACATGCTTTTTCTGCAGCAAATAAAATGAATGTGTGATTTTGCTTCTTTAGACTGTTAATGTAATGAATTACACTTGACCTTGGTAAAATATTCTTTTTATATAATACTGGATTTAACTCACTAACACTTTGTTGAAGAGTTATTATTTATCTGTCCATGAGAGATATTGACCTATAGTTTTCTTTTTGTATTTGTGAGTTGCAGATTTCAGCAGCTTTCAGAGGGAAAACTAAAGAATTAAATGTTTATTTAAAGTACTAAATAATGCTAGGGAGGAAGAAAGGAATCAAATCAATAGAGAAGACCAAAATGAAAAAAGAAAAAAGGACCAAAATAAGCCCAAAACAAGCAGAGGAAAAGAAGTAATAAAAACAAGAGCTGAAATCAATGAAATAATAGATACTTTTAGTATTGGGTTAAAGTTGGCCTCATAAGATGAATTGGGAAGCGTTCCATCCTCTTCTACTTTCTGAAAAAGCTTGTGTAGAATTGGTCTAATTTCATCTTTAAATGTTTGAGACAGTTACCTAGTGAAACCACCTGAATCTGGGATTTCTTTTTCAGGAGATTTTAAGCTACAAATCCAGTTTAATAGCTATAGAACTATTCAGGTTATCTATTTCATCTTGGTGAGTTTTAGTAGTTTGGACTTTTCCAGGAAAATGATTCAGTTCTTCTAAGTTGTTGAATTTATGTGCCTGCAGTTGTTTTGTCGCATTCCCTGATGATTTTTTTTATTGTCTGTGGGATCTATAACAATATCTTCTCTTCCATTCTTAGTATTGGCAATTTTTGTCCCTCCCACCCTCTCTCTTGCTAGAGGCTTATCAATTTTAATAATATTTGCAAAGAACTGACTTTTGGTTTCTTTCATTTTCTCTCTTGCTTTTCTGTTTTAAATTTCGTTGATTTCTGCTATTTATTGCTTCCTTTGCTCCCATTGCTGCCATTAAGAGATTGCTTGGGGACTGGGGTATGAGGGAACAGAGAAAAGAAAAAAGAAATGATGGATTTTTGTACTGTTTCTGAGAGTTAGGATTCTCTTTTCGTACTCCTTGAACCAGCTTCTCCGGGAACTCTCACTGTCTCCTCCCGGGAGTCCACTTCTAATATTCAGGCTGTGTTCAGAATGGGAAGATCAGAGGAGAGAGATAGCAGACTCGCACCAGTTCAGTGGAGCTCCGGATTCTCGCCCAATTCACTCCCTACTGTTCACTTTGCAGTGCCCTTATCCATTCTATCCAGGTTTTAGAGTTACAGTCAGAAAGACCAGGCGGAATGTGTTTCTTCTATCTGACCCAGAATTGAAACTTCTCCCCTACATTCTTTGAGCAGATTCCAAGAGGTGTTTGGATGTATGGGGTCAGCCATGGCACCCTAGTAAAGCAGAGCACCAACACTCCAGAGCAGATAGGGAGGGAGGCCCCAGTTGCAATACCCTGGTGGTTTCTATGGAGAGAATCCCTGGGACTAAATGAGAAAGGCACCCTTTTCCTAAGGCCTGCCTGTACCACAGGAGCTGAGCAATTCAAGGGCCCATCTTTTTAATATATTTTAAAATTAAAGTCAACATGGAAATAGGTGGGTGGGTGGCTCAACCTGAACAGTCATTGTGCACCAGGCTGGTTATCTCACCGTTTGTTATACAATAAAAGAGGATCAGATAAACACAGGCACAGCCTCTGCCTTCATTGATAATGTAAATCATCCCTTGTATCATTTGTCTTTCCTTCAGACTGGATACAAAAGGCCTAGAAATGAACAATTCATGCCTAAACACAGGAGAACTTGAAAGCTAGTGTATGTCAGATGTTTATTCTAGGTCATCATTAAGGGGTTGAGTAGATTTTCTTATAAACTTGGGTTATTCTGTCAGTGGGGAGTGGGAGAGACAAAGTGTGCCTTGTAGCATGCGAGCTGCTCTTTTAAAGACACATTGCAACTTTTCTGTCATGCACAGTAAGTTATATAGATAATTCTTTTTATAGAAGATGAAATGTTGTCTCCTGAGCAGCGCAAAGCATAATGTGTTATAGAAACAATGCTTTTTGCCTCCACTTTGTACAAATGCCATTTTTCATTACCCACTGAGTGGGAGCTTGCTGGAAATGGAAATGAGAGCAGGGTTGCGCTCTCCTGCCCTTGGTCAGGCACTTCCTGACACTCGCTCAGCCAAGACCTCCATGGAAGCCATGGAGGTCTACCCAGCAGTATCCCCCACAATGAAGTTTGGAGTGCCAAGCCCTTGAAGGATGTCGCGTCTTTTCAGGCTACCCATCTTCCTCTGTCCTCATCTCTGCTGAGGTTTTGTGGGTGGTGGTTGCTGTTGTTTTTCCCACCCAGCCCAAGCAAAGGCAGCTTAAAGAAAAAGTGCCAAGCCAGACAGAACGAGAGCCTTGGGGACACAGTAATGGGTACAGAGCGTAGAGTGTGGTAATCATTCTTTTGATTTGTGTTCAGATATGTTTTCTATTTGCTTTTGCACAGAATGCACAATTTCCCCCTGGATTGCAAATAATCTGAACCAGGGTAAAACCATTACAAAGTGGCCTTCAAACATCATGTCGGTATTGGAACTGAATGACTGATCAGACATTTAAATCCGGAAACTGGGAATTCGGGTGAATTGCACTGATAGGATTTTTAAAAACATGCCCAGAGTTGTTAAATAATCTTTGCTTTCTTGGGTCTGTCTATTTTTTAAAGGATGCTGCATATTTTTTCTTTTAATTTTGTTCCTGTTTGTTCTGCTTTTAATTATTGTTGTTTAGTGATTGGGTTGTATCCCCAAAGTCAAAAATAAAAAATTATCTTTCCATCATTCTTAACAAATAGATCAAGAAGATGAGATGGAATTCTCAACATCCCTAGTGTCTGGTGAACTCTGCCCTTTTCCAGGGCCGATTTCTTGAGATAATCGACGTTTTCTTACAGTGTCATCAGCATCTCCTAACTAGCTTCCCTCCAACCCCCTCCAACCAGGAGCAAGAGAAAAGGCACAGAGATGAATGTGCTCCCTCAGTGCAGGGCGATGTTCCTGTCTGGGGGAGCCCCTGACATCAGTCAAACAAAGGAAGCCAAGACAGGGCTCTAAGTCCCAGGTTAATGTCAAGTGCTAGGTTTTCTTTTGGTTACTCAAGGATCAAAAGGAAATTATTCAATAAAAAGGAACTTAAAGGGGACTTCTGGGCCGACACAAACCTTAATCAAAAACACTTGTTCAAAGGCAGCTTCCTTGACCTGCCTTTTCATATTGTCTTGCCAGTTCTTACACACATTTGTGATTAAAATAAGGATTTTCTCTACCACAATTCAGCTTTCCCTTTCCTCTCAGCTGACCAGAATTTCACCAGAGTGACATGACAGTTTGTTGCTAAGGAACTGAAGATATATGCCACAATTCAGCATTCTGACGAAGAAGGGTAAATACTTTTCAACAGATTGGATATTAAGTATAAATAAGCAATGTGTGTGTGCACGCTGCATGCACGTGCCAGCGGTGTGAAGACTGACAAGGAGAGAGAAAGCACAAGCGCGTTTCTGTTTGAAATGTGGGTGATTAGCCACCGCCTCGGTAAAAGCTGCTCTATAATAACCCTTGGCTGCCTCTTACTTGCAGGAATACCACTCATGAACTTGAACTTTTCACTTCAGCTTATTTGCTCCCCTCTGTTCACATCCCTGTTCCTTCACACCGTCGTGTCAGAAATTTATCACACTGTGACCTTAGTCACATTCTCCGTTAAAAGGAGTCAGGCACAAACTTTTCAGAGCCTCTAATATCTTAGGTGTTCAGCAGGAGACTGGAACATGAAATTCCTCCCACTTGGAGCACACCCACATCAATGTTTCTCAAAAATCTATTTATCTTAGTCACGACCTATGAACATGAATAGAATGTGGCTAATGTTTCCCTGTTTCCCTGTGCCTGAGAACTGGGAAAAGTTAGAATTATATAGCTGCAGTTTCTAGAGTGAAGTGCAATAACTTCACAAATCTTTTTAAAACAGAACTCTTCAGGAAGCAGAACATTTTTACTGTGCCCTTTCTTTTTCTTTCGCACCATTAAAAAAGCGCCTCTGCTTCTCAATGTGGTTCACCTGCTATGTTGCTGATCTTGTGACTGTTAGATTAAGAAAAATGGGAAAATCTAACAGCAGATGATTTCATAAATAAATGGTACACTTGCAATAGTAGATAAGTACACACCATGAATAAAAGAGGAAATGGATATATGCAGAAAAGGAAGTAGTGATCCTTTGAAAATTGAAGATAAGAGCTTAATTGCTTGTAGAGAAAGCCTTATGAAGATGTGACCTGAATCTGTTTGAAGAGAAGTAAGCTTTAGTGGTCAAATCCTTGGGTGCTGGGCCAGCAGTCCTTGATAATTGTAGCTAGATATCTACTGCTGTGCATGTTTGCTCTAAATGAAGACGGGTACATCGGAAAGTTCATCTTGGTGGGCAGAGAGGTTTTAGAAAGAGGTGATTTGGTTAGCAGACACTCACCCCAGCTGGAACAGAACTGTAAATGCAGATTTTGACACTGACCTCCCATAAGTAAAACAGGCATGTGTTGACAAGCAGACAAACTTTGAATACGTCATTTGATACTGTCCATTATTTTTGCTACATGGGATTGCTGTGCACCTTACAGTTTTCCTCCAACCACCTCAAAAGTTTGCAGTCTGCATACAATCTGAGAATAGACAGGAAGCCTTTCTCTAAAGCTGAATTCCTAATCATAAATGTATAACTGAACACAGACTTTGGATTAGCATTCATGTAAAAGGTGAATAAGTTTAGTCTCAAGATGAAAACATTTAGGAGCCTAAACATAATATTGAATCCCTTCTGTCCAGAAATCTGGAGTTGCAGACATAAAAAATGGCTCTGCCCTTGAAGAGTCAGGATGTGACAATAAAAAGTATATGGAAGAGGCATAAAAGCCTGCATCAGCAAAGGTTTTAAGAGTACTTTTATCTAAACAAGCCACAGAAGAGCTGAATCATCAGAGAAAGCCTCTGGGGCAGGGAGTTACTTCTCTTGATAACCAAAGGATATAAGTATTGGAGGGGACGGGTGAGCATTTCTCTAGTTGGAGAATGACATATGGAAAAGCATGGAGGGTAAAGGACTCCTGAGACTGAGTTGTAACAAGCTACTTCAAAATTTAGTAGTTTAAAGTAAGATTTTATTTTCCTTACAATTTTTGTATCTCAGTAAGTCAGGAAGGGCTCAGCTGGATGGTTTATCTCTGATCTACAGGGTATCAGTTGGGGCTGGAAGACCTACTTCTAAGATGACTTCTTTCATAAATTTGGTATTTGGATCCCTTGACACATCTCTCTCTCTCTCTCTCTCTCTCTCTCTCTCTCTCTCTCTCTCTCTCTCTCTCTGAGTGTGTGTGTGTGTGTGTGTGTGTGACACATCTCACAACATAGTAGCTTCAGGGTATGAGAAATTCTCTATATCAGCTTAGAGTAGGTTTGAAGAAGGTGTTCCCAAAGGCATAGTCATAGGTTGCAAGATTTCTTATGACCTAAATTTGGAAGATCCAGATATCACTCCTTCCACATTTTATTTTCAAGAAGATCACAACAGCCAGCTGATATTCAAGAGGATGGAAAATAGACTTCATCCCTTAGTGGAAAACATCACTATGAATGTGTAGCCAGATTTAATCTACCATAGGGAGCAATGAATAAATTAGAATGGTTTAGGTACATGATCAATGCCTGAAAGCAGGAGCCAGCATCAGAACAAGAGGCAAAGGAGGAATGTAAATTATATTGAGGTGAGGTTAAGAGATTTGAATATTTAAAGAATGATACCTTTTTTCCTGATATATGCTCTCTTGTGGAACTGTGCTCAGCTAGATGAAAGGGAGCACCATGATTTTTTGAAGTCCCAGGCATTGGACTAGGTATGTGAGCAAGACTGAAATTCCCATCTGAATCTCTCTACGAGGATCCATTCTGATCAGGGTATCTTTGCTTGTGAAGAACAGAAATTCATTTCAGCCAGTTTAAGAGAAAGAAGGACCCTTCGGGAAGCGTAACAAGCAAGCATTAAAACATCCCAGGACAAAAGCTGGATCATAAGAAGTTTGACAAATTTGACACTATAAACCCCAGAACCAAGGTTACCCCCTCTGTCTCTGGCAGGGGTCTGAGGTCTCCTTTCTCTGTGCCAGGTTTGATCTCTAGTTTGTCTTCAGAGATGAGCTTTCACTGCTGACTTGCAGAGTGTAAATGGCCCAGAATGACTGTTCCTACCTGCATAGCTTTTGATTCCTACATGGCTTGCATGCCTTTGAATCCAAGCACCCAATAGTGTCTGACTGACTACAGATTGTGAGGTACTTAACTTGAATTCGAAAGTGGAGGTGTCCGGTTGGATTAGACCGGACTATGGATTGGTTCTTCTTGAAGTCAAATATCTACTCTTACTTAGTACAGTCAAGTGGGACTGGGGAATAAGCTTTGGTGCTTACTAAAAAGTAGCATAAAAGTATAGTTTACTCCTCACCATCAGTAAGAGAAAAGAGAGCAAATCAAGAGAAAAGTGGGATTGTGACAAGAAAGAACCGTGTGGAAAATGTACCAGCCTAGAGCTAAGGAAAGGTCAGGGACAGAGCAGTTTGGTCCCCTAGTCATTCTTCATTCATATTCCAAACCCTCCCCTGATGGACTCAGACCCATTTCCTATTGAACTTGTCCTGGCAGCCCTGATGAATGAAGCAGTAATGGACAGTAATGGATAGTACTGAAGAAGGTCCTTTCTTATCTGGCTCTCACAGAGGATTTTAATGCTTCTAATAATATTGGGGAGTATTAGCCCTCTCTTCCTATATAATTCTCCAACATACATATCTATACCCAAGTCAAAAGGAAAAGATTGATGGCATAAGTATAAGCTCTTTAATTTTTTCAATGAAATTGTTAATTAAAAAAGTGAGTAAGAAAACAAATCCCAGTTGGAGAAAAGTATTAATGGCACTTCATACTGTCACAGCAAAATGCAAATCAGGATTTTCCTTTTCCCCAATAAGCAGACATAAATCAGGATAAATTTTAGATTGATGAGAACTTGCTTAGCACTGAAGAACGGTATTGACCTTCTTGAGGTAAAGGTAAGTATGAAGTACATTAAAATCACTGTTTTCTCAGTAATCAAGTTTACCTCTACAATACCTTTGGACTATGACACTCCTTCAGAAATGCTGTCTGCTCAAAATTCTCCAAACAGCAGCATTGAATGGAATTCTGCTGGGGTAAGAGAATTGTGGCTGGGCAGTCAAAATCAATTTGTTCCTGTGATTGACATGAGGGCTTGCGTGTCAGCCAAGCTCTCTCTTAACATCTGTGCTCTGATTATGATCAATAGGTATTTGTGATATGCCCAGGAAATGTGCTGTTTGATTACTTTTATATGGGAGGGAAGACAAAAACCATCTCAACCTAGAGCCTTCTAATGTGGATGTAGAAGCTGGTTGATGAATTATTAGAATGTAGAGTTTGCACTGATAAACTTTTGAACTTTCATTGAACTTGTAGATTAAGAATAGGCAGTTTTTCCAAGAGGAAAATTCACCAGACAACCAACAATTTTTCTTTCACATATTTAAGCAAGATGTTCGATCTGGTAAGGAAATAATAGTAATTTATGTCTTTGATAATTGAGAAGGATTATAGTTCTATACACAGAAAAAGCAACCATCACCCAGGCCCTGTGAGTCACAAAGCCATTAAGGAAGAAGCTTCTAGCTTAAAAGCAGATGAAACCTCTGGATTTGGAGTGTGATGGTCTCCAAGAGGGAGTTGAAAAAGAGGAAAGAAATCCCCATCTACTTGCAAAATTAGGGCCCCCTCTCTGCCTTCCTTTCAGACAACCAAAAATGACATTTTTCAACTTTTTCTCCCATACTGAAACACAGACACACAAACTATTTCTTATTGCACACTTAGCCCCTTGTGCTTTGCACACACATACACAAATTCAACAGACCCTCAGTGGAGACAGCCTTCCAAATCTAAAGTATGAAGCTGCCTCCTTCAATCTGCAGAGACCCATCATTTGTCCTGTAATCTGTAGGAATAGCCTGGAAGAGATTGAAGATTAAGAGGGAGGATTGTTGACCAGCTGAAAACATGTGTTTGGTACATTCGAGTCACTACAGGAAATTATTTTACTGAAAAAAAATGGCATCACTTGAGATCAGATTAATGATAGACAGGTATTACTAATTTGCTGCTATGACATTGAACAGCTTGTATTAAAAATATCCACTGGCTCATGACTTTTTGGCTTGTTTGATACAATGCACCAAAGACTTCAACTAAATGTTGGCCACTTACAGTTCAGTTGCCCTCATTCATTATAAATCCTATCACCGTTTGTCCTAGATCTCTTCACGATAATGTTTTTCCTTCTCTGGAATTCAATTTGAGTTAATCCACTTTAGCATGCACCTCACCAGATGCTCAAAAATGAGGACACAATCTTAAGCACAAATTGCTAATAGCTGGTGTTTATAGCATCACAGGTGTTATAATGCACGACTGGGAGTCAGTCAAGAAGAATGAAGAGTATGATCTCAAAGGAAGTCTAGGAATGAAGCCACCAGTTCCACTTGAGGAGCATAGGTAGCTATTTTGGTTTAAGGAAACAGGAACTTATGCAAGTTTTCTCCAATCATGGATGTTGGATGTTATTATAGGAGCCCATAACCTGGCGTCAGAAAGCCATCAGGAACTGGGCAGGCAGGCCTCGGCCCTGATTTTCTCTCCATCTCTCTCGCATGGCGTCTCCACATTGTCTGTTCATCTGCCCCATCCTCCTGTCTCTACTGACTTAGATTACTCAGTTTGTGTTTCCTCATAACTGGTTTGCACATCGCTGCTCATGACCTTGACTCTATCTCCTGGTATTTAGTTTTGGCAATCACTGTGAAGTATCTTATTTGAATTTCTAAAGAGGAGAGAGAGAATGTAATTGTCTCTACTCACATTTCATGTGGCCGCACTCTGGGATACTGAACAAACACCAACCATGATTACCCAACCATGGACCAATTCTCTGTGGCCAAAAGGACCAGGTTCTGGGGTATAAATAAAGCTGTACCTTCGGCAGGCACAGTTCAGTTTGTAAAGGGTTTGGCTGAGATTCTGAAGGTTGCTTTGCCTGGTTCATAGATTAGCTGGGAAAGGTCTCAAGGAGAAGATAACATTTGAGATGATCATAAAAGGATGCTTGGTATGGGATTGGTAGAGAGGGAGTGAAAGCAGAGGCAATTCCACAGGGACAAGATAAAAGAAGGAATGTAGGGGGTAGATTTGTCTTTGTTTGGGCTAGAGCAGCACCTCTTTAACTTTCTGTGCAAGTGAACTACCTGGGGACCTTAGGAACAGGCAGATCCCTATTCACTGAGGCGGGCCCTGGGATTCTGCATCTCTAACAAGTTCCCAGGCAATGCAGATGGGCTAGTGTACACTTTGAATGGTAGAAGTAGAACAAAGAACATGCCAAAGACTTGAATGCCAAGTTAAGAAATTGGCATCTACTCTACTTGCTTGCTCAAGTAATAAGAAATTCTGGAGCACCTGGGACAGATGATTGATCTAATCGGAGTGGTGTTAAAGGACAACTGACTTGGCAATGCTTTGTGGGATGAATCGGAAGAGAAATGGAAGATCAACTAGTTAGCAAGTATAAACACCAGGAAAGAGGGGTAATAAGGACCAAATCAGGATGACCGGTGTGAAAGGGGAAAAGAAAGGATATATTAGATCAGCTATACAGCCTACTGAGCGTGCCCTCCCCGCCGTCCTTCCCGTCATGCCTTAGTTGACGAGAGGAGCCTCTTCCTCAGGCATCACCTGGTAGCATGTCTCCATGTCCTTTCGCGGGTGCCTGCTTCTCATTTCAAATCACATCTAAAGATACATCCTCTCTTTTACCTCTAACCCTTAATTTCATTCTCTCTGCCTAACTGCATTTTCTATTGTGTGCAACTTGCTGCATGATTTAAGTATATTATAACCATGTAACTATGTTGTTTAGCTATTATTTCATGTGTACCAGTAACCAAATTCGGTAACTATATTTGTTCTGCTGAGGAGTTTTGTAGGAAGCATATCTGAGGGGCACGAGGCAATGAAGTAAAGTCTATGAAGTAAAGTCTATTACTGCCTTATCACCATCAAGAAAATGATCTGTTTGTTTGCAGTTCACTGAAGTACACAGCCAAAGAAATTGAAAGAGAGCTTAGGGAGGGCCTGAGTGAAGTCCAGAAATGGAGATGGATGGGTACTCTAAACATAGAGCTTTGGTTCAAGATCCAGCAAAACAGCTCTGAGATATGCAGTAGGACATTTCCAAAGTGTGTATTGACAGGGAAAAGAGATAGGGAGACAAACCCTATATTAGAATTCAGAACCTCTGTTACTACCCAGCTTACCCAGTTCCCTACTATACATTTCAAACCAAGAGAAAGATAAGCTTGATGTTAAATACAAATCCCTACTGAAATTTTCTTAAGGCTAAAGGCTTCATAATATCCTGAGATTACAGATATAAAGGAAGAAATCTGTGCTTACCTATTGGATTGTTCATGCCATTTTGAGATTCAACTCTAAATGCTGAACTTTGGTTTTCTGGTTGAACATTTGAGGTCCCTGTGCATTAAATAATTTACACACTAAGCAGGACTTTAAATCCAATTCTTTTCCTCCTAGGGATGGAATTTTGTGCACATATATAAATTTACAACTCAAACGCAAACATTTGTTGCTGATCAAAAAATAAAATAAAACAGCAATAATTTGTCCTGTGTTTAAAAAGGAAGAAAGAGGGAAAAATAATTGTCCAGCCCAGGAGAGTACAGCTATTTTGATTGCAAGAGAACATATCAGAGTCAGAACACAATGGAGGAAATATTCCCAAAGGAAATCAAGATTAAGATACATGCGCCAGCCTCCTCCTATGAGCGCCAAGCTCCCAAGCCCATGGGTCATTTTGTTTGACAATGTCACATCGATTCACTTTTCACAATGTGCTCTTAGCTCTAGAATCTTAATGTGCTGATTAGAATTAGCTGTGTCTTTGGAGAAGCGCCTGATCTTGACCATGTCCTCCTTTGGAGACTTCTTGGTTGGTGGCATTGTCAAGATGCCTTTCCAGCCTGGTAAATGACAATCAGGAAAAATTAAATAATAAATACATACACACAGCATCATCCTTATATATGCACATACATATGTGTGTGTACACGCACATAAACTAAACATACACATATATCATGTACACATCCCAACATGTGGTACTTGGCCTTGTAAAACAGTGGAAAAACATCTTTAAGAACGTGGATTCTGGAGGTGGGTCACACTCTCTAACCCCATAATTAGAAGCAAAATGGAGTTCAGGCCACTAGGAAGCTGCGAAAGAGGAAGGGCTTCTGAAGGCACTGGGAGGGGGAATCGGACATGCTTCCGGGCCTGCTTCCTTCCCCAGCTGCACGCCATGCTGGGACTCAGGGCTGTGGGCACTTTTCTGAATGTCCTGCTGGCGGCTGGGGTCTGGGAGGGGGAGAACACTGAGTCAGCCCGCAGTGTTGAAATTATGTGCCGTTTCAGGGGGCTCCCTCAGCGGCCGCTAGAAGGGAATTCCCCTAATGCCACCCGTTCTCTTCCCTCTTCACTGTGCCGCCTCCTTCCCAGTCCCCCTTCACCAAGTGAGAAGCATCCACATCAGAAGTAACATCCCTTCCCAGAGAGCTCACGGCCTGTGGTCACCCAGCAATGGAGAGAGACCGCAGCAGAAACAAGTTAGCCTCTTTGGGTGCAAACTGCCGCAGGCTCTTTGCTCCCAGCTTTGAGCAAGTACCACTTGTCAGTCCAAGTTCATGAGCCCCAGGCAGGCCCTGCCTCCAGGCTACCGGGCTGACCCTCCTGCGGGGGGCTGGCCTCCCTTGGTGCTCTCAGGCCAAGGCGGCATCTGCAGCTCTCTGTAGTGCCACCCTCAGTCCGTCATGGTGACCTACTCCTCAATCCCAACGTCCTCAACCACCCTCTGCCCCCAAAAGGAACAGGAGAGCTGAGGCTTCAGGGCACAAATGTAGATGCAAATTAGAGTAATTTTAATGTTTCGGAAATGAGAGTGAAAACTCCTTGAGAACAACAGTCGTATTGAAGCTGCAAATGTGTGTGGAGAAGAACCCCTAAGCGAAGTTACCATAGGAGAATAATTGCGGGATTTGAAAAAATGTTTATTGAGGTTGCTGTGATTTACAACACTACACATGATTCAGAGTTACAGGATCACACCTCCTCAGATGTATGAAGCCACAGCACCGTGGCGATTAAAAAGCACAAGTACAGCAGTGGGATGGAGAGTGGGGTAACGTCATGGAGAGGTGTGGGAATTGGGGAGCCACTCTTACCCAGTGGATGTTTGTGAGTTGTGAGATCAAAAGAAAGTGCCATGGAGAGAACTTCCTGGGTGAAGGTGGGGACGCTGTGCGTAGACTTGCTCAGCTCCCTTCTGCGCTTGGGCACCAGCACTGCCCTGCAACACTGTCCTGCCGCCCTGCACTGCAGGCCCTGCAAAGCGCTGGAAGACAAAAACTCAGTTTCCTGTTCTCATCTGCAGGTAGCACGCCAATGGATGAGGTGCCTGCCGCCACATCACTCAGCTATTGAGAGGCTGATCTCTTTCTGTTGCAGCCTCTCAATTGCTATGTGATGCACTGGCAGGAGATCTCAATTTAGAGCCCTTTTTGTGGGGTGAAAGGGGAGGGGTTGGCTTTCCTTGGCTGGCACACAGTATGGGAGAAGTGGTAGGCTCCACAGTGGGCAGGCAGGGGTACAGCCTTCCCTGACGGATCACACAGTTAGGCAATTCCGGGAGCTGGAATTGTTTCTGGGAGCTCTGACGAGAGCTTACTTGTCCCTCCTTCAAAATGTTGGTTGGCCACTTAATACCTGATTGTTAATCCCCTCCTGTTCCAACTAGCTAGGATGATTTCTGTCTTCTGAATCAGCAGACAGTGGCAGATCTAGCACGTTTGACACCCAAAGTGGATCTGTGTTTTAACACCCTCCTCTAGGTGACAATACTATTTTCAGTGACACTTGTGATAATCAGTAATTCTTATTATTCTCATGATTCGTTCATTAGTTTTACAACAATAATTTAAAATAATTAAAAAAGAATAGGTTTCAATTTAAAAGATAAGCCTCAAATCCCATCAAATATTTCCCATATAAACCAAAATTAACATTCACTAAATTTTAAACACGAATTAAATACCAAGTGGTCCCTTACAAGAGCAGAATCAAGTTAACCCAGGTTTCCTTGAGTTGGCTTTGTAATCACTGTGCTAAAATCATCCATCTATTGTTCAAACACCGAGATACCTAGTACCACAGGGGCTGGAGACAAACTGCCTGAAGCAACTCCAGACATCCTGAACTGTTCTTACTGGGACCTCTCCTAATTAACTTTCATTTGGGATATAATATTTATTAAAAGATAAGTAATAAAATATGCTAATTTGAAGCACATGTATATGAATGTATATAATTAAAATTCAACAGTCATCACAGTGATTGTTTAGAATGTGGACCAACAGAAAATTTGAGGACAGAGTATTTTATCACTGACATTGTTCAGAATTGCCAGCATGGGGATAATAAAAAGCAGACTGACTTACAGTCGATTTTATTATTGGTTTTAAATTCTCAGCAGACTTTGCAACCCCTCTCTGCGTGCACTATACGGGAGGACCCACCCCCCACCCCACCGCCCCGCCATAGCAGAATCTCTGAGGACAGGCTGAGCAGGTGGAGTGAGCCAAGAAGAGCCTGATCCCACATTTGAGGGCTCCTGGGGGCAGTGGAACATGAGGGGAAGTGATGAACCTGAGATGGCGAGGTCTTCCCATGCCTGCTGAGGACCTCAGTAGGAATCCCTCATGACTCCCCTAATTCTTGATTATCACTGAAGCACAAAGGTGTCCTCGCAGATTGCCTTTGGTGAAGAGGAACCGAGAGCTCCAAGCTCTGTTGAAACATTGGTGCCAGTTCTCGGTAGTGAAGTGACTCACCACCCGCATGTGATGGAAACGTGGGCTTCAGCACAATTAAAAGTTGCTTCATGTCATGAGCCCTGGAGGGCTCACACAAATAGCTGAATCCATCAGTGTTAACTCTGCCAGTGCCAAAATCCCATTTCCATCTAAACCCAGAAGTGCCTAGATTTGCCAGGCAGATGAGCAGTGAATAGAGTATTTGGAGGACAGGGAAAGCAAAGGCTTCCCCAGCACTGTGCTTACTGTCACCGGCCCTTCTCCCTCCCCCTGCAAGTGGGGCCACCCCGAGAGACATCTAAAGTGTTTTGCGGACAGAGACTGAGTTTCTGTCTGGTGAGCCTCTCGGTCCCCAGAGGCACAAGTCTGATGAGGGCTGATTTCCTAGTTCCAGGAGAGTCAAGCTTGTCTCTCCTCCTCTAGATAAGGGAACTTTAACATCCAGGTAGAGACTCACAGAGGGTGGGAAAACACACACACACACACACACACACACACACACACACGCGCGCGCGCGCGCCAATTTTAACTGATCGGCTTGGTGAGAACCAATGGGGGAATATCTCCTTAGACAAAGAGGAGAGCAGTGGCACCCCAGCCCAGAAGAGCACTGTGCACTGGCAGAACAGGTGCTGGTGGGCATTGCCAGATACCCAAAGACCCTCAGAAAGTGATGACCTTGCTCCTCCCAGTAGCTGCAGGCCCGATGTCCAACTGCAGGCCCCAGCAATGCACCCACAGAGGTAAGACTACACACCAGTGGTGCCAGTGACACTGCCACCAGCACCCTGTCCTGTCGGATCAGTGGGTGTTGTCCTACCATGAGGTAGGCAAGAGATGCAGGATCATCCAGCCTCGTGACTCCTGCCCAGCTATTTGGGAATACGGCTACTCTATTCTTAAGCAATTCAAACAGCATTAGCATCTAAGCTCAGCTTGCAGTATTATTGTCAAGTCATGTCAGCTAGCCTTATATCTACAGACTACAGGCCTTAATTACTCCAGGAAACAGTTTAGTGGCCAAACAAAGAAACGCTTGTTACAAAGGCCACTTTGTTGACAGAGCCTTTGCTTAGATTGCTCCAGACACCCTTTATACCCATCACCAGCCCAGTGCTGGGAAGCAACACAAGTCCAAGTAACTCTCTCACACTCAAGTCTCAGTTTCCTGGCTATGTGTTCTGGGCAAGCCACAGATACTTTCTAAGCCCCAGTTTCCTTATCTATAAAATGTAGCTGATCAGATGTAAATTTCATGTACATTTCTTTAGTCCCCATGCTGATCACCCCAGGACTGGTGGTGGTCTGAGCACCCCTGGGTGGTTTCCTAGCACTGCTGAGCAGCACTGGTGTTCTCCCATGGCTGGCAAAACTAAATAGAACTTTTAACTATGCCCCAATTCTTCCTCCCCTCCATCTTCCATGTAATAAACACATATAGAATAAGCAAAAGAATGTATTTGGAGCACTCATTTTTTCTTTTTCCTGTCCAGAATCCACCATTCTCCCTGCCTGGAGTGCAGAGGCTGAAATCCACCTCCCAGGAAGACAGCTCCCTCCTGTCACTCCCTAGAAAGAAAAGATGATCCCAGGACCAGGACAAACCGCCAGCCCTGAACTTGGAATCTCAAGGGAGGCCATGAAGCAAAGGTTCAAGGAGAATGAGGATTCTTCCCGCTGTCAGTAGAGACCAGAGACAGACACTGAGGCTGTTTCCAGGAGGGGGGTGCCACAGAGGCCTAGTCCACTGTCCCTGCTGGAGGACATGGACTGCACTCTTATGCTGAGGACCCAATTTCCTGACGCTTTTCTAAGCTTGTGCTCCAGCCTTCTGTCAATTCTGTGTGTTGCTGGATGGATAGGTTTCCAGGCTTCCTTTTCTGCTTAGGATTTGGGATCTGTTGCTTATAACCAAGAGTCCTGCCTGGGACTGTGAAAGATACAGTTAGGGAGGAAATTATCCAAAAGACAGTAAATGTTTTAAAATCTGCCTATATAATTTATTTATCACAGCATTATTTAAAACTGTGAAAACGGGGAAAAGAACCGATACCTGACAATAGTGAAATGGTTAAATAAGCTCTGATCCATTCACTTGGAAAAGCTAGCAGTCATCAAGAAAATGGGTATGAAGATGGCACATTGAAAAAGGGAGTGTGCGTGCAACAGACTGACCAATGAAAACAGGATAGGAAAGTGTATGTCCGGACGACCAACAGGCACATAAAAACTGCGTATCATCACTTATCATCAGGGAAGTGTAAATCAAAACCACCATGAGATACCACCTCGCACCAGTGAGAATGATCCATATCAAAAAGACCAGAAGCAGCAAGTGCTGGTGGATGTGTGGACCAAAGGGAACCTTCCTACACAGTTGTTGGGAGTGTAGACCGGTCCAGCCCCTGTGGGAAGCAGTATGGAGGTTCCTCAAAAGACTAAAAATGGATCTACCACATAGCCCAGAAATTCTACTCCTAAGTATCTACCCAAAGGACACAAAAACACTAATTTGAAAGGAAACCTGCCCATCTATGTTTACTGCAGCATCATTTACAATAGCCAACATATGGAAACGACTTAAGTGACCAAAAAGAGATGACTGGATCAAGAAAATGTGGTAAATATACACAAAGGGATACTACTCAGTGATCAAAAAACATAAACTCAGATCATGTGGGGCAACATGGATAGATAGCTGAAAGAGGCTATGTTAAGAGAAATAAGCCAGAAGGAGAAAGATAAATACTGGATGGTTTCATTTATATGTGGAATAAAGAGAAACCAAGCAAAAGGCCAGACAAAGACAATCATTAAAACCAGTCCTTGAATGCTGACTATAGAGCTGAGGCATCCAGAGTAGGGGGAGGGGTGACAAAGCGGGGAGAGCACAGTGGACTGTGGTGGAGGACGGCGGGTGCGTTAGTGGTGGGAGAGGTCCTACACTGTCAAAATATTAACAAGGATGTAAAACAATGGTACTTTATCAAAAAAAATAATTAATTAAAAATAAACAAGCAGAAAGGAACAGAAAGCTCATGGAAATTAAAAAAAGAAAAAAACCGGGCCTCACTCGTGGCGCAAGGGCTTAAGTCTCAGCCTATGAAGCTATCAGCAGCAACTGCACCATGAGTTTGATCCACTACAGCAAGAGTTCGATCCCCGGCCAGGGAGATAACCCACACGGTGCAGCAGATCTCTCCTGCCTCACCCACTGCTCCCCTCAGCAGTGTATTTCAGTCAGTCTGCCTCTTCTGTCCCCCACTCTGTCTCTGGTGAATCCTCTCACCCCCCACACCTTTGGCCTACACCCCAGCTCTTGTATGCATAAATAAATAAATCTTTAAAAAAAAGAAAAATGTATGTACGAAATACTTGGCCCTCCTCCCCCAGACAGAAGCCCCTTCCTCAGAGATAGAATTTTTATCTGTCTCATTCAGGGTCCTGCTCCAGGCACTGTCAATAGTAGACACTCAACTAAAACTTACAGAATGAAGGAATAAATGATTTTTAATGTGTGAGGAGGGAGAAAAAACCCCTTAAGTGCTATTAGTGACTACTGTAGGTTAGTCAGATTATTTTAAGCTATTGTTTACCCTATTTCCAGCATTTTCCTTCATGTGCTTTTTTTATTCACTTTCCTGAGAAGAAAAAACATTTTTTTCTTAACTCAAACCAGCGGTAAGTGACCTTTCTAGGCTAAATATTTATGTCCCTTTAAAGAGGCTTAAGTTGCCACCCAACAAGGTGATAAAGACAAAGGCAGTTTCTCCCCCCTTGCCAAGGGGGAGCAATCCATCTGGAGTGACCCCGCTGCCGAGTAAACACCCCTTCCCGCAGCATCCAGTGGCCAGGACCCCACAGCCCCACAGCAGGCACCTCGGAAATGGAGTCCATGTGGCCAGGTGCCCAGGCTGCGTGCAGGGCCTCTCCGCCCTCCTCCATCCCCCTCAGACGGCCATCCCTCCTGCTTCTTCATCCTGCCTGTGTGGACAGCCCCTGCACACACCAGGATTTAAAACCACAACAGGGTCAACAGCCAGCAGCAATTCCAGAGTCCCCCGCCCGTCCTACTGGCACTCAGCTGAGGCCAGCGCCAGTTTGGCCAGTGCAATCCCGGCCCACCTCAGAATGACTAAGCAGGGAAGAGGAGGAGTCAGCATGCTGCAAAAGTCAGGAGATCAGGGTCCTGCAGCCCTAAACTCCCCAACAGGAAGGAAGGAGGATATTGACCAGCCAGTGAGCTGTGGGCAAAGGAAACCCGCCGCAGAGCACCTGGCAGGGCTGGCTGAGGATCCTGCTCTCAGACGACTGTCAGCACCAGCACTGATGTGCATTCTCCAAGACACTCAACTAAAATCCTCTCTCTCTCTCTCAAGCATGTGCGTGTGCGCGCGCGCGCGCACGCGCACACACACACACGCACACACACACACACACACACACTCTTCATGATTATATGCTAAACATGAAGAAGAGACACACACAAAAGCACACACCCTGCACAGACTCAAATTTGCCTCCTTGGTGCCTTCTTCAGAAATTCTTTTCTGCAGCTGCCACTTCTCCCTCTTAACATCAACATATGCTCTACTCTGGTTGGATTCCACCCCAGGCCAGAACCCCAGGCTGGATGGTGCATCTGCGCATTTTGTTCTCTGCACGAACATGTGCTGCAGTGCTAGTGGGTTAGCGCAGTTGCAGCTGGGGGTAGCTCCACTGAAAGTCTGGTCCCGCTCTGCAGGGGCTCTCTTCCAAGGCCCTGTGCCACCAAGAACCAGGTGGACAGCACCCTCCTCAGTGTGTGCAGGGCCAGCTCCAAGAGGCCCCTCCTCCAAGCTGATGAGGAACCAGTAAGGAGCACCCCTGCACTAGCTCTTATGGGGCTCCTCCTCCAAGCTCCTAGGAGCTAGTAAGCCCAGCCTCTTTTCTCTGTTTCCCCAAATCTTGGGGTGGTAGCTGTTTCCCACAGTTATTATCTCTGAACTACCTCAGGGTTCTCTTCTTCTCCTTTCAGTCTGTTAATACTTGTTTAATTAATTCCCCTCATTAAATTTTCTCTGTTAAAATAACTGGTGATCAACTCTTTACTGTTTATATGATCAAAAGACTTTCTAGAGTGGTATTAACAGATTCAGTTTCCTTGGTTAGCCTTACTGTACTCGTTTAAATTAAAAATTAATTGTGTTTTTTTCCAATTATGTTTTAATTTTATAATCATCCTTTAAATTGTGTTAATTTTCTAATCATCTTTTAACTGTGGTAGTTTTTGTTTTCCTGGTTGGACTCCTGTACTGATACAGGAGAAAAGCTTTTAGGAAGACATGTGTCAGGTTGAACTTGTCAGTGAAGGTAGATTTCAGGGTACATTGATGATGGGTATTCTTCCTCACATGGAGAAGAAGAAGCTTTTCATCATGTTCAAATGGCAATTTTCAAGGAACTGTGTTCAACCCTAACTGGACATTGGCATTTGACCATATCTTATCTATATTTCAGGGGTTTTACATACAGATGACAGTGGGAAAACATGAGTCTTTTAAAATGTCAAGGGTTCCAAAGCTCTTGAAGGAAGAACGTCTTGGCAAATGAAAGAAGACCCAACTGGAGAAGAGAGTGCTGCAAACAAATACAGAAGGAGTTAAGCAACCTAACTGTTCATAAAGACCAAAGGGAGGCCACCATACACTAAGTCAGGAGAGGGAGGACGATTAAAATCACAGGTGGTTGCAATAACCACACATCCATTCAGTGCTGAATTTCCAATCCCTATCTCCTTACTTTGGGAGCAATTAGTCTCGGGTGAAAAATTGCACTCGCAGCTAATTGCACCTGCAATTACCTACTTCCGGGTGCAATTAGCCACTTGAACCTAATTCTGAGTGTGCAAGTGTTTAATTTAGTATGTGAGGAGGTGATTCCAGATACAGTTAGTTGTGCCCTCAGTCTTTGCACCTGCAACTAATTGTGACCAATAAAACAAGTCTTCATGGTAAGTCAGGTTGAAGGCACATATGGTGACCCTCTTTGAGGAACCAAGAATTGGGTTGGTTGGCACAAATGTATAAAGGGAACAAAGAGACAAATTATTTGAAATTGTCATTCTTGGGATCTATGGTCACATTATCCATGTCCCCTTTCTGTATCATGTTCCTCCCTGACTATGGAATTGAAGTCAGCAGATGAAAGGCATGGTTAACAAAGGTTATAGAGCAACAATTCTGCTGATGTTGAGGAACAAACAGAAAACACAGGTCAGAAATGCATTCCAGCCAATTCTACATTATTTGGGTTAAATCCGATGAGGTTCTAAACACTGAGATAACAGACACTGAAATCCTACTAAGTCATACAATGAATCCAGAAACTAATAGGCGTGGTTCCTGCCTTCAATCTGTTGTCAGTGCCTTAAGCATCTATTGAGTACTTACTGTCTGCTTGGTATGTCAAAGTGCTCCTGAGCTTTGGGGGAAAATCCACTTAGTCTGTCTTTCTACAAATATCTATCAAGCCTTCTTGGAATCTACATTCAAGTGAGGAAGAAAGATGTTAAATAACTATACAATTAATGTCTTCATTATTGGGCATGATTAAGATCTGCCCTGGCCTTGAGCACTCAGGTTAGTCTTCTCCAAAGAATTGATGCCTAGGCTGATATTTAAAAGATAGCTAGAATTTACCTAAGCTAGGGACTCAGGAGGAAAAATTCCAGGTAAAAGAATGAAACTGCAAAAGCTCTTTGGGGAGAAAGAACATGTCAACACAGAGAAGTGGAAAGAAGGCCAGAGTAGCTGGAGCAAAGTAGGGGTGGGGTGGAGTGAGACTTAAATAATGAGAAGAGTGCCCAAAATGTGCCCCGGGAAAGAAGAGACCATAATCTCTGCGAGAAGAAAGGGCATTGTGTGACCGCTCAACATTAGCCATGAGAGAATCCTGATGTGAGGTATAACTTTTGTCCCTCTTCTAATCTCACCAGCACCAACCTGACTGGAAGGGCCAGCAGGGAGACAAGGAAGAGGGAGGCTAGCATAACCTTTCCTGCCCAACTCCTGATGCTTAGAGAAGTAAGTCTGATTAAGAGGTGAGGTTGAAGTTTTATGTTAGGCTTACTGAAATTTCAATACTTGAAAATAAATCTCATTTTCAAAATTGAGGTAATTCTAATAGATGCAAGTGATCCATAAGGCTATGGAATCCGCAGGAGGTGTGTCTAAAGGACGGGAAAGAGGGCAGATTTGAAAGCTGAATGGAAGCGACAACTAGCCTCTATGTGACTACATTCCATGAGGTCTAAGAAGTTCCACAAAGATGAAAAGGACTAGTAGCATTTGATTAGAGAAGAAAGACCAGGCATTGCAGGAGAAGAGTGGTGAGAACACAAGGGGGTAAAGTCCATTCTCTATTGGGTGGGAAGCATGAAGAAGTCAGGCTTGGCTAGAGTGGATAAGTGTGAGGTGTGAACAATAGAGTTGGGTGGAACACAGGCCAAAGTCAAAGGAAGGCTTGAAGGACAGTCTAGGAGCTGGGGGTCTTTGGCATTAAACTGGGCTTCTCCTCCAGATGTTCACTCAGGTGGTTTCTCAGCTGAAACAACTCTAGCTCTGAAAGGCGTGGGGGCACCTGCTCACTATGACTTACTGTCACAATACTCTACTGCTTTCAGGGCACTTTTTAATCAGTGGAACTATCTTATTTGTTTATTGTCTTTCCCCTTCTAGAAGGTCAGTGTCTAGGTTTTGTATATTTCCTTTCCTTTATCGTGCCAGAACATGCCTACTCCTACTAATAAATACATGCAGAATGAATGTGTGATTCAGGTCTCCAGATTATCTAGTCTCACCTCCTTTACAGATGAGGAAATCAAGTCTTTTTCCCCAAAAAGAGGAAACAGAAAAGCAGCTAACACAACTCTACTGCGCTAGTTCTTTCTGGAGTGCTGAACTTGGGTGTGATTTATTCAAATGAAAACTCTGGAGGAATTGTTTCAGAGGGATCCATAAAACAAATGTCATTTTCACCTGGAGAATTCATCCAACCTTCTAACCAATTTCAAATATAGTTCTTTAATGCAGATTTGACAAATTTGAAATCCCTTACACAAAGCCATTTATCATCTGATGTCTGCCTGCCCTGCACCACAGTCTAAGTTATAGCTTTTTAATGGGGTAAAACACTTCTATAAAATCATCAAAATACCTTAAACCAAAGCTGCCTATAAGAAATTGATGAGTTTCAAGCATTGATTCAACCCCTGAAAACATCAACCTTGCCATTGGCACCGTGGGCACTGCTAATAAAAGCAGCTAAGGAGGTATAATGAATATCTAATGAACCATTTTGTATGTCTATATGGTTTCTCGAATTGGAAATAAATCAATGAGGCTTACAAAATGCATATTTTAATGGTATATTCATAAACAATAATCTTGTTTTTCTATTGTGACTCGAGTGTCATTCTTTTTATAACACAACTGAAGAATTAATAATTTATTTTATGTCTACATAACCCAGAGCTTAAAGGAGGAGGGTAACTGAGAGTGTGTTTCATTTTTTTTAAATGCCCTTATGTGTGGAAGCTCTGTGGGTCATAAAGGTAAACCAAAGCATTCGTAATCTAGCAGTGAGCATTGAAGAAACTTCCATGAATGTGACACCAGGAGAAAGCCTAGATGGACTGCCACAGCTGCGTGAAGAACAGACCAAGATGAATGCGCCTTGGCTGTGCCCACACTGTTCCTCCTGACCCCCGGGCCGCAGGTCTCCCAGGGCTGGAATGACTCCTCTGTGGGGGTGCACTTGCTCACCTGCAGGCCTTCTCCTCCATCCTGCCAGAGACTTCTGCTGGATTGTCCCACCCTCTTCCTCAGCTGGAAATGGGGCGAGCTGCTTCCCCTCCTATTGGCGTGGGCTCAAACCCTATGACCCAAAGCTGCCTCTATCTCAGCAACTTCCTTTCCAAAGGCCAAATATAACCGTCCCTTTCCCGGCTCACAAAAATTCCAGTCAGACGGCTGTGCACAGGGACAGCCAGCCAAAGAGCATCCACCAGTCCAGCCCACAGCCAAAAATAACGGCCACTTGGTTAGAATGGGCTGGAGAGGTTTTGTTTTTTTTTCCCCTGTTGTTGAGACTTTGGAGTTATTTTTTGTTTGGGATTTGGATTTTGTTTTGTTTTGTTTTTGTCATTTGGAAGTAAACACTGTAACTGAAGAAGTTGCTACATCAACAGCCCACATGAGGCTCATGGGTTTAGTCCTAGTCCGTGTGGGTCATGACCAGAAAGGTATTCAACTCCTCAGCCTACCCACACGCCTACATAGGAGGAGAGTCGAGTGCTTCACCCCCCAACTCTGTCCAGCAGCACCTCCGGCTGGGCCTAGGCGTGCAGGGGCCCAACAGCCAGGCTGGGCTTTCCCCTGACTTCAGGGCCTGAAAGAGGCTGATCTGTGGAGCTGGGTGGGGTCTCTCCATGTTTATACCCATGATGCACCTGGGCAGCAAACAGGCCTTGGGCCCCACAGCTGTCAGTCAGTGCCCTCCGCCAGCACTGCAACAGCATGCATTATTAATTTATTTTTCCAAAAGTACACAGTGATCAATGACAACCAAGCCCACTTTTGATCTGATTCCTGACACACAGGCTCTCATCAACCAGGTTTTTTGAGGGTCAATGGACACATCCTATTAAATCTTACCTAGCAGGTGACACTAAATTGAAGCATGTTAAAGAGATCCAGGTTCAGAAAGGTGATTGTCTTCTCCACGCCCTATTTCCTAATGCAGTGAATGACAAGCAGTTGTACAAAACTCTAACCTTCAATTACCGGAACATCGTTGTACTTTGTTCTTCAAAAGCAGAATGGCACTATGTTTCTACCTGAGGGAGGAAAATACTCCCTCAATTATATATGGGCGTGCATGTCACACAGATATACCTCATTTCTTGTCATCCTGCATGCTGTTCCAGGACCAATAAATAATTTATTCATTTAATGCATTAATCAGCTCCCCCCGTGTGTGTGTGTGTGTGCACACCCACACACACTCATACACATGCCCACACACAAACACATCCTTTGTGCTAGTGCCAAAGATGTCTTCTATATTGATGGAAAGTAAGTGACCTCTTAGGTGCTTCTGCACCATGGAATTAACTTTGCATGTTAGCTATCAGTTGGGAGGAAAGTGATAACGGGTACCTATTCACTACAGAAAAGTAAGTGCTAGTCCACACTGGAAAAGGAATTAGAGTAAGCATTTCAGTTGCATATTTTCTGAAATTGCTCAATTCCCTTATTTTTTTCCTAAGGAAGGTCTTTATGACTCCAGGACCAGAGATTAAAGAGAAAAAAAAATGCTCCTGTTTCCATTCGTTCTATTTAGGTTGCCTTTTCTTTGCTTTCCCCTTGGAAAATGTATCATGCTTGTCATCAAGAAGTGCTTCTAAGCCCCTAGCAGTGCCAAATGTCATACCAGGTGTGTGTGTTGGCAGTCCACTTCTCCACTGCTGTCTGTAGGTTCCAACTTGGATCCAGCCACGGTCATCATTCACAGCCCTGTGGCAGCCACATCTCGGAGTGCTACCAGCACGCTGACAAGCTGCAAGAGTGAGCACCAGCGCTGCAGCTGCGGGGGGGCTAAGTCAGGTGACTGCACCTGGCTCACGCTTGCCTTTCTGCTCCTGCCACCTCTGAACACCCACCTTCTTTACTCGGAAGGTTTTGTGTTCCATCGGTGCCATCAAAGAATCACCAGAATGATACATTCTTGGAGGAGGGGATCTTCAAAATGTCTAGTCTGATCTGATCATTTTTAAAGACAAAGAAATAGAGGCCTTATAGAGCTAAGTTCTTTGACCAAGTTCAGGCAGGGGTCACTAACCGAGCAATGACTGGATTGCACATTTGAACCCATTTTCCAATGAACTTTCACTATCCCAGTGAAAACTGTTAGCACAATCATCTGTTAGCACAAACCACAGTCTGAAATAAATTTGATGTCATGACCTACACATAAGTACACGTGTACGCAACAAAGAAGTCTCACAAAACAATATTTACTTTTGCTATGTGATATAATTGTATTTTCTACTATAATAAATCTACTTTAAAATATTTGGAGATTGCAGCAAATTGCTAAAACTGGAACAATACAGAGAAGATTAACACAGCCCCTACCCCAGGATAACTTGCAAATCATCCCCATAGTTTCTGTACTTTTCCCAAATGTTTCCTTTCTTTCCATAGATAATATTTAGAGGTATACAGTCTTATAATTTGCATTTTTCCTAATTAGATACATCTTCTGAATATCTAGGAGAGTGACGGTTGAATTACACACACAGAAAGGTCTCTTCCAGCTCTAACCTGTCATGTGCTTATCAGGAATGATCTTGTTGTCTGGTCTGTCCTCAGTCCTGAAAGTGGAATAACATAGAGTCAATACACGGGGTCTAGTCCTGTCTCTACCACCAGGTATGAATTTGGCTGAATTTTCTCTGAGTTCTGTTATTTCAGCTGCAAGATCAAACTGTTGCTGATTGACAGAGTTCTGAGAAGTGAATGAAATAATGCAAATGAATGCAATAAAAGCTCTACACAGATTTGTCCTGGAATAGCAATGGTCTTAGTTCCTCACATTTCAGAGAAATGTGATGTCTCAAGATGTTTCTGGATTCTCATCCAAACACCTGCATAATGTATTATGAATAGATGTGGTATAATAAAGAAAAACTATACCCTGGAATTGACTCATTTTTAAAATGCTTTGCAGGTGTTTCGAGAGGCGGGGTTGACCCTAAATCTTGAAACTGCTCAACCTCAGAAAAGTAAATTCATTGAGACCAAAGGGAGAGATTATGAGTCACAAGTGGAAAATGTATTCAAGAAAGGTTGCTGCTGGTGAGTGTGGAGAGGAGGAACCGAGTGAACATACGGCAAACACTCAGATGCAGCAGCCATGCTGGAGGCTGGTGGACAAGTGAGGCAGAGTGAATGAAAAGAGAGTTTCAGATGCCTTCAACACTGCTCCAAGTGCTTTTGAAGAAGACATCTTTCTAGGATGTGGCTGGGTTTGCTTTCAGTGTATTCCAGCTTTGGTCTCACTAATCCCAGGTTTAATAAAGATCAAAAACAGACAGAGAAATTATTTTTGAAAACATTCAAAATGTCTGCCATAAGCGTGCCGAAATGGCAGGAGGTGCCTTGACAGCTAAGAATATTAGGCAAAGCCTTTCAGAAGCTGGCTGTGCCACGGTGCCCAGGGGTGCTGTGTCTGAGATGGAGAGGGCAGTGTGGGCACTGCTGGGGCAGCAGAGGACAGCCTCATTGATGCTAGTGCTGGTGAGCTCGGGGTTGTGGTTCCAGGAGACGCAAGGACCCTGGCGTGGACAGGGGTGGGGGGGTGCAGGTGGCACAGAAGCAGACATGTTCGAATTCCTAAAGTAGTGCATTGTCACTATTAACGAGCTGTTACAGGAATCGTGAAGCTGTGCTTCTCTCCAGCAACCTCAGAGAACTCACTTAGGTAGAAAAAAAGGACTAAAGAAAAAGTTGTAGGGTTCAGTTGTCAGAGTACATGATGGTTTATGGCTGTCGCTGTTTGCGCCCACAGAGAACATATTTCGTATTTTTTAATTAAAAGACGTGTGTGTGTTCCTTTAAAAAAAAAAAATACCAGCTGTGCTCGCAAAGCTTCTTCTGCAACCCACCAGCCTGTCTGGAACCTTGAGTGCCCTGTGTTCCCTCTCCTCCCACAGCCCCACCCCCAGGCCGCTCTCATCTCCTCTGACACCCACTTCTACTGCAGCCCCCCTTCCGGAGCTCTTCTGGTGCCCACTGGAACCTCTCTCTGTTCAGTGGTGAGCAACACCCCTCAACTTGAGTCTGGTGGGGGCGGGGGGTGTTTTCTTTTCCTGTTTCCTTTGGATTCCTGTCCTCCCCAGGGCGGGGCCCATCCCACTCCATGCTTCCCAGAGTCCCCCAGGCTTCAGGGGAGGATCTGTGTCCTCCTTAGCCCTCAGGCACCATTACTCTTCCACCTTCTGGTAAACCCTTCCTTCTTTACGCCACCTGGCTGCTCGCCACTACCCCAGCCCCCACGGCCATCTGGGTGCCTTACCACCTTCCTTTCTGTCCTAGAGCTTGTCATCAACTCAAGCACTGTGATATCCATGGGACAGCACACCCAAGGCCTGGCCCCTGCATTTCCCCCCTCCCCTGACTAGAGGTTTATCTCTCGGACCACCTGCCCCATACACCTGAGCTGTCCTCGATCTCATCCTGCCCCTGGCCCCCCCTTCTCTGAAATCCATGACTCCTGGCTCTCGGCTTCAGACAGCCCTTTTGGCCCCCATTCTCCACTTTTACCCCATTGTCTCAGCGCCCTCGTGTTTTGCTTCCTTCCCCCTCCAACCTAGACTCTAGGAGCCCAGAACCTCAGGGACAGTGCCCTAAACAAGTGGTCCATGAAGTCATTTCATAATGCACATTCCACAGTGAAACAAGAAAGAAAAGTCCAGCACATACCCCTGAGACACACTGACTCATCCATTCGTTTATTCCTAAATTGCTTAGATTTTACTACTGGGCTGACATTTTCTTCATTTTAAAACATACCGTAAAGATAGACAGACATGTGTGACAAAATTTAAAAAGGCCAACATAACGAGAACTTCAGTCTTCTCTGCCCACCCCCGTCTTCCACAGCCCCTGAGGTAGGCACACCCCAGTTTGGGAACCGTAATCCAAAGCCCCTTCACTTTCTCTTCCATCTGTCCACACTAAAACACCAATCCGTCGGAACCCACCAGACTGTGCGTGTCCATTCTGCAAGGTGGCGGCGTGATGATGGGGACCGGAGGGGTCCAGATGAACTGTCTGGAATTTCCTTTTCACCTGGGGACAATGTCACCTGCAGCCTCAAGGGGTGACATCAAGCCAAATGGCAGGAGACCTTCCTTCTTCTGCATCATCGCCCACAGCACAGTGCCTGGCACTTGCCCTGCCCCTCAAATGTTCACTGCACTGAACTATGGCCGTAGGCGTGTCTCCATCTCTCCAGCTGGGTGGGTGTAAAGGCATGAAGAGCTCATAATGGAAGCCCAGGAGGTCAACTGGAGATCTGCATATTTTGGAAGCTCTGTCAGGGTCACTTTTTCTCAAAGCACCTACTGCCCACTGCGACCCTAACCATGGGCTGGGCCTTGAGGAGCAGCTGCCCCACAGCCACCTCCACCCGAAATCAGGCTGTGTGTGCCTGAGGCAGTGAAATCGAGGCCCATCTTAACCACTTCACACCCTAACTGCTCGCTCGAGGGGGTGGTATGGCGGTAGGAATAGGACCCATCCAGGCAATCTTCTCTTTACCCAAATCTTGGAGCAGCCCAAGCTCAGGACATTTACTGTACCTCCAATTTCTTCAGACTCCCCCTCACAGAAGGATTCAGCTATGGGAGGAAAGAGGCATCAGGAGAGCGACAAATCTTAAAGTAGCAACATCACCTCCATACACTGGTGAGGGTATAAGCTCTAGCACTTGGGGAGTGCAGGCTCTGAAGATGTGGAGATCTTTTCCACTCTCTCCTCCCCCCACACCTGGAGAAGTGTGCCCAGGTAAGAGGGGTGTAAAGACTTTCTCAGGAGCTGCACTTTCTCAGCTACAGCACATTCTCAGGAACTGCAGATGGCTTAGGTAAAATTGTCTCACCTCCTGTCAGTTCTTCCGCCTTCTCTTTCTCTCCTTCCTAGTCCAGGGTTTCATAACCAGTGGTCATGGGCCTATCCCCTATGTCAGAGTCACTTCCAGGCCTGTTACCATTGCTGACTCTGGACCTCAGACAAAAACCCTGAATCTGAGCCATGGATTCTGCATTTAGACATTGTTTTGCCTCTTAAGGTTGAAGAACCACTGAAAAACAGTGACTTCTCTCTTCTTCCAAGAACACCTCCTGAATCCTTGTCCCCTCTCCATCTCATCACCATCGCCCTCTGTTCTGAGGCTGGCACAGTGAGGCCAACGGGGACCCAAGGGAAAGGGCTAGGAAGGAACAAGACCACGGGGCTGTCATCTCCCGTGCGCGCGAGCTCCTCCTCCCCGTGTACTTTCACTTCCATCTCTGACATCACCTCACTGGGTTTCTAGAGGCCCCGCTTAGTTGAATTCGGTCTACATGCCCAAAATGAATAGTGGGGAAGCAAGAGACTTAATATACTGAACCCAGATAAAATTGCCAGGAGGAAACCAAGTAAATCAGGAACTTGTTGATCTATTTTTGACCCAAATTGCCATTGACACAAACAAATCAGTCTGTACTAAAGAATTTGCGAAGATGGAAATCTTAATCAATGCAAAGTGAGAGTTTAAAAGAATACAGATGTTTGCCATCTACTTACCTCCATGGGAGAGCTGTGAGTTGGAGGTGACTGTGGCCATGAAGCTCTCTAAAGCCAGAGGAAATTTTCGGAACCTTTCTTCCACTCAGAATTTCCGCAGCACCCGTCCCTGCACAGCTCTGACAAGTGAGCTATTTTTGTATGTGCACAAGTAGAGTTATTGTTATCTCTGCTCTGAATCAAGGATGAAAGGGAAAGGTGAGAGGGAGAAGGAGGACACGTGAGAGAAGAAATGGAGGTGAGATGCAGTGATGCAGAAATGCAGGAGGAGCCAGGTGTTCTTCCCAGGACTGGAGTAACCAACTGGTCGGATTGAGAATCCAAACACCATGATCCTCTGCAGCCAAGGAACAGTCCCTCCCTCTGGTCTGTTCTGGAAGGACGAAGGACCATACATGTCCAAGAGTTTTGGAAAAGTGTTACCCACTCCCTATTTGTGACCAAGGTTACTGCGTCTTTCTGATATCCCCACCCACAAGCTCCAGACACCACAGACCAAACTTCAGTTTAACTAGCAATCCCTTCTCCATCAGCAGAGGCGTGTTCCCAAGCCTCACCCCAGATCACCTAGGCTTTAAAGAGGGTGATACTTTAGCAGGAAACTGAAAATGAGAAGAGAATGTGCCCTCAGAATATGGGGACAGCTATTGTCAGTAACAGCCCTACTGAGGGCCAGGCTCCACCTGTGTACTGTATTGTGTTTATTCTTATTTATTTTGAGACCAGCAGGCCTGAGCCACAGCTTCCTGTGTTCTGCCTTGTCAGCATGAAAGATTTGCTGCCATAGGCTCGTTCCGCTCCCTCTGGGGCTCTCCTTCTCCTCGGAGACTGACTAAGATGAGAAGCTTACCCCACAACTTAATGAAGAGACTTCCTTCCATTCTCATTTCTGACTCACCCACCCCTTTCCACTTCCTGAGTAGGCTGGCCTTGCTGCAAGGTGCGCTTGCCACCACAGCCTGACCACGAGAGGGAGCCAGAGAGCAATGAGGGCTCGAGGCTTCTCAAGAAAGCGCTTAATCCTGGGCACACCTCCTCCCTCCGCCAGCCGGGAGTGTGTGAGGCTTCCTAGCGTTAATCTATCCATTGAAATGAACCTCTCACCTTCGTTGTACGGTTCCGTGGTAAACTCTTACTTTCTTCTTTATCAAGTTTGGGTGGAAAACAAAACAATTAATTTAAAAAACAGCACAGAAGGACCTAAACATTATTTATGTCTCTAATTATCTCATTCTAGTGGGTATTTTAGTCCCTGTCTGGTCAGGACATTAATTATCTTCATAACTACAGCAAAAGTTAAATAATAAGCACCCAAGGCTACAGCACTACTGTAATGTGCAAGCTTAAATGAACTTATAAATTTTATTAATGGATGCTTTATACAACTCCATATATTATAAATCAAACAAGAAACCTATTTCTATCTTTTAAGGATACAGTGAAAAAGCCTTAACATTATTGAGGATAATTTTTATTAAGTTTAAAACTCCCTTTTTTTTCAGTAATGAGACTGTTACGAGGATAATTTAATCTAGTTTGTCATGAGGCACCCCGGCTTGTTAAATAAGTTAATAAATGACTGTGCATTAATCAAAGTGACAAAGCTATGAAGAGCTGGGGATGGGAGACAATTCTGGTGATAGTATTAATTAGTATTTAATTAGAAACTTAGGGCCCATAAATAAAAAAAAAATCATGGTGGAGACATTTATGCAAATTGCTTAGAGCCTGCAGTGGAGTTAGCTTTGCTTTAAAGAAACATGATTTTTTTTCTAGCATACTGTATACAACGGCACTGCGGCCACATCACGTGGCTACAAGGAGCTCTTCTTTTGTTTCCAATTTGTTCCAATTACAGGCCTGTAAATTCAAATCATCCTTTTGACTGTCTTGATTGAAATGTAGAGTTTCCACAATTTCTACTGGGAGTTCCTTTTTTTTTTTTTTTAATAAAAAGAGAAATGTTTTCGAGAAATAGAGTTTCAGATTCTTTTTCTGCTGTTTTAATTAAGACATGTGCCACCATTTTCTAAAAACAATTGTGGATTCCATTTGCCTGACAAACAATGCCTCCTTTTTCAGTCCTGGTGAGCTGTAACTGGGTTTTGTTATGTGATATTATATTGAAGATTATGTGGACTCAACTGCCATCATTTTTGTTACAATCATAACACTTTCCCTTTTCTTTCAATCACATGCTTTGAATAAATGCGCAATTTTTGATGGCCCCCAAAAAGATAATAACTATTTGGTCCTGAATGTCACTGCTTTCCAAAGGTACATGTCCACTTTTTCAGACTTTATTATTTGTTGCATTTATTCAAGAAAGGTTATCCACAGTAAAACTGCTTTTTCTATTCAACAGTCTATCTCTGTCATGGTTCATTTCTGTGTGAGCATGACGGGCTGAAACCCGTATTATCCACAGCTGACAAGTGTCAGGCCGACAGTTCAATCAGCCCTTCCCTAAGATGATGCTCTGGGCCCCGTGTTTGAAGTAGGACAATAACGCAGGCAACACAATCAGGGTCAAAATGATCCAATCCCTGTGTATAAAGGGGATTCTGCCTAATAACACAGTGTGATTTTTTTCCTCCACTCCAAACACATTAGTCCTTAAACAGTGACTTGGCCCTTAAGAAAATCTGTGACTGACATGAAAATGCTGAAGTTTTAACGTGGCTGGTTTATCCATAACCTCTTGGGGCTGTCTCTTTGTGCAGACTGGTTTTGTCAAAGTCAAAAAATAATGTATTCAGTGTCTGATCATTTTTAGGAAGTTATTTGAAGGGGATTTTAAGTCAGACATCCTGGTGTTGACACAGGGATCATTTTCTTGTCCTTCTGTTTTACGTTTGGGGAACAGCTCATTTGCATCGGCTAATAAAATTAAATCTCTGAAATTCGTACAAAAGCGAGCTACCTTGAGCAGAACTCCTGAATTCCCTCCATCAAACCAGTAAGCAGAGTTGCCGTGTGTTTCTTTCTCTCTGGTCTCTCCAGCCCAGACTAGACTACAAACATCACTGTATAATTAGTGCTCCTTCAGCCAGGTAACACTTGACTCAAATGTATATTAAAGCATTTCACCAGAAATCCTAACAATCAACAGCAGAGCTAAAGTCGATAAAATGCTAATAGTCTGCAGCAGGCTCCTTGGAGGGATGGGGTGCTGTTCCCCTCGCTCTTCTCCAGGCTTCAAGCCACTGTGAACGATGGCAGGCAAGGGAAGGTTGCTCTCCTATTTGTAAGGAACCAGAACACAAACTGCCTCTAACAGGGAGGAAGCAAACCCCACCACCACCTACACACACACACAGAGCATCATAAAACTTTCAAGCCAGAAAGCACCACAGAAAACATCGAACACAGCCTTCAGACTTCATGGTTTGGGGAGGTTTGGAGACATTTGTGCTTCTCAATGTCAAAGAGCTTGTAAGTGGCAAAGGAAGGACAAAGTTAACAATTGCAATTACACCCCATCCACCATTTTGCTCTCTGTCATTGGTATTACTGGGCAAACCCAAGTTCAGTTAGAAAGATCTGATGAAAAGGAAAATCCAGAAATTGGAGAGTGAGTAATGGTGCCAGAAACAACCAAATATGGCTTGTGTCGGTTCCCTTCTTGGACAATTCTGGAAGTTCTGAGTAATGTATTCTCAGTGTGTTGGTGGTTCTCCATTTACACATCTCTGCCCCAGCCCAACATTTGCCCACATTCACTGCTCTGCAGACCAAGTCACCCAGACTCCCATAGAGGAGCTCCCATGGGGGCAGCTCTTCGGATGTTACAGCCCCAGGGGACACACCGGTGATGGTCAGCTCAGAGAGTGAGAAGAGAGAGGCCAGGGTGCCTGCCTGCCTTCCTCACTTCCCGTTTGCATTCCCTGTCTCTAAGGAGGTGCTCCCTCCAGCACCCACCTCTCCGAGTGGCCCTCCTCTTGCGCCCATTTTCCTCCCTTTTGTCCACTAGCTGTTTCCAGCTGTCGTTGACCTCTGGGTACCTTCAAATTGCTCCTTTCTTCACCTAACCCTGCCCATACTTCTGAGCATAGTTCCTCCATTAAAGTCACCATCGGAAACATTTTCAGTGAATTCTATTACCTACTGAGAGGGACCCTAACTGATACATTGAATTATTTAGCTTCCTAATTGGTCTTCCTACTTCCATTCCAGTGACTTTTACTATATTTTGGAAACCTACAGAAACTATGATGAAAAGTATGGGCTTTTTCTCCAGAAAAAACATCACTTACATCTACACAAAAGTTTATATATATTTGTAAAATGTTCACAGACTCCTAAAGACTATCTTAGAACCTTCTAGGGCCTCCATAGAGCCTCCAATGCATTCTTTCCACCTCTGCTAAATGAATTCTACTAAGGCAACACTTCTTCCATTGGATCATTATCATTTCCTCCACAGAATCTCTCATTTTGTCTTTCTAACCTTCATAAAGCATGAAGCCCAGAATCCTCAGCAAAACCTTTAGACTCTTAGAATGTCCTGTTAAGAGAAGTGTTCAGGGAAGGAATTTAATACAGGGAAGTTGTTACAATGGTGTTGAAAGAGGTGAGGAGTGAAGGGGATGGTGAGGCGATCTGAAGATGAGGAATAGCAGGAAGCCAGGAAGGGGCTGGAGGGACAAAGAAAAGCTCCCAGGAGCCAGGGAGGCCTAACTGGGCTAAAATCACAGCGGGCACTGCTAACCTGGGGCTGGAGGCTAGGAGAGCGCAGGCCCCTGCAATGAGGCTGCCCAAACAGGCAGAGCAAGGGCTGCCTGGCTCTTCTTCTCGAATCTTCCACAGATAGCTCTTCTCAAAAGCCAACTGACGTGGAAGCCCACAGCACCCTGAGGTTCAGAGCAGAGGGCAGGTGGGGGATGGTCCTGAAATCAGACAGGACAACCACTCGCACCAGAACCCTCCGTGACCTGGCCCCACCTGCCCATGAGGTCTTGGCCTAGCCCCGGTTGTCCTTGGAGACTCATTTTTCTATTATTTAACATGAACCTACTGTGTGCCCGGCACTGGTTCCAGGAGGAAGACTGGGGGACACGAACCAAAGTTGAAATTCAAGACCAAGCCCGTTGGCTGCACAGGCAGACATATAGAAAGGGATTAATTAGAGCAGGCGACCATGGAGCCTGGCCAGCCAGCGGGGCCGGTAACGCAGGGGGACAAGGCCGGCTGTCTATTACAACTTTGCCCCGCTTCCTGAGAACGGTGTTCCTGTGAAACCATTAGAAGATGAAGTGGCATGAAGCAAAGAAGTAGTTACCACTAATTCATGTGAAAGAATTTTGAGGGTTTCCAGACTCGCAGTAACCTACCAAATCATATCAAATGACACATTTAAAAAGCTGAAGTGACACTGACAGGTAAAACAGGGATGATAGAATGCGCACGATCTGCGCAACGCTGTTCCAGGGAAGGAGGCCACAGGGCCTCTCTCGCTGCTGCTGTGCCCTCAGCCTCTACAACAATTGCTACGGTACAAACACTGGATGCTGCTTTTACTTTCTCCTTTTGTTTATTCATAAAAGTGAAAATCTTTTTCAGATTTCTTCAGTGGGTGAAAACAAGTCTTCTGTAAAAGTAAGTCTTTTGTAAAAGTAAAGTGGCTTAACATGAACTTTCAAAAAGTGGGGGATACCCGCGCCAGCATAGACAGAGACAGAAACCTCCTGGGTTTAACTAGAGCCTAAAAAATGTGCCTGACAGACTTGGAAAGACCCACACTCTGGGTTTTCTGCTCCAGCCAAAGGAGTCTGATGTATCAACAGCAACAGAACACACTGGGATCTCCTGGGCAGCTTTAAAAAAAATAAAGATGCTGTGGTCCACCCAGGCAATGGAATATTATTTACCACTAAAAAGAAATGAGCTATCTAGCCATAAGAAGATATAGAAAAACCAGAGAAGCAAATTAGTAAGGGAAAGAAGCCAGTTAGAAAAGACTTAAACTGTGTGTTTCCAACTATATGACATCTGGAAAAGACAAAACGATAGAGAAAAATTTTAAAACAGTGATTGCTGGGGGCTCAGAGAATGGGGGATGAAGAGAGGGAACACGGAGGGTTTTTTGGTCGATGAAAATACTCTGTGGCACTATCATGGCGGAAATGTATCACTGCAGATTTGTGCAAGGCCGTGGAATGCACAAGAGGAAGAGTAAAGCTCAAGCTACTGTGGCCTGTGGACATGGATGATTATGATGTGTCCGTGTGGGTTCATCAGTTGCAGCAAATGCACCTCCTATGAAAGATGTTGATAATATGGGAGCCTCTGAATGTGGAGAAAAGGAGTAGATGGAAAATCTCTGTACTTTCTGCTCAAATTACTATGAACTTAACATTGCTCCTAAAAAAAAATAAGTTTATTTTAAAAAGACCCAAAATAATAACAAAGTATAAAGATGCCTGAGTCCCATCTAGTGGTATGCCGAAACCAGTTTTGATTTTAAAAATTTATTTATTTTTAAATTGTACTATGTTTATCGAGATAACATTAGATTTCAACACTGGCTAGGTTCCCACCTCTTCAGAGGTGTGTTCCCACACCACACCGCCCACCAAAGCATACATAACAGAAACCTAAATTTTCAGAACCAGTTGTTAAACACAGCAGTATTTAAATTTAGATTACTTGAGTTTATATTTAAACAAATCTTATTAAAAATAAAGGTCATAAATTCTCAAAATTGATCATTTGACTTTACCAGGATCTGTGCTCCAGAGGCCACCCGAGGTGCTTGAGCGGCGAGGACGCCAGGGGGTGAGGGGTTGTGCGTTTGCCTGGCTCTGAGTGCCACGCTGCACCCTCACGGCTTATGGAACAACACCACTTCAGAAAGAGCAAACACCATCCATCAAGGCTTGTCTTATTGTCTTGATGTCTAGATCAGGGCCAGCCAGCTACAGTACACAAATCTAATCGAGCCAACAGTCGGTTTTTGTATGATTCACAAGTTTTTACATTTTTAAAGGACCGTTTAAAAAAAGGAAGATAGGGGCCTCCCTGGTGGCACAGCGGTTGAGCGCTGCGCTGTGGAGCTGTCGGCAGCACACGATGCGAGTTCGACGCCCAGCCGGGGAGAATCCCATGTGGTGCAGCAGACCTCTCCTGCCTCGCCCGCTGCTCCCCTCAGCAGTGTATTTCTGATCTGCCTGTTCTGCTCCCCACTCTGTCTCTGGTGAACCCTCTTGTCGCCCCACGCCTCTGGCCTATACCCCAGCTTGTATGTATAAATAAATAAATCTTTTAAAAAATTTTGAAAAAAGGAAGATGAAACTATTAGTGGTATGCAAAATATCTGGCTCTTTACTGAAAAACTTTGCCAACCCCTGTTCTAGACTTAATAAAGTGATGGATACGATGTTAATAATCTCCTAGACATACCACTATCACTTCTGCCAAATTTATTCGCACTCCACATCTACGATGATCGCCTTTCTCTCTGGTCTCCCACTTAACTCTAACCCATTCCTCACATTCCCACTTAGATAGCCCCTCTTTGCTCAGACTTTCCCCAATTGTGACAGGCTCCTTCATTTTCTACTCCAGTAGTTAGTTACTCACCCCTTTGTAATGAAACCCTGACTTATTTGGGACAATACTCCCTGGCTAAATGCTTTTCCTAGGCCTCCCTTTACTCCAAGTGTGATTAATGAGATCTAAGCAGAAGTCTGCTGAGGGTTTGGAGCAGAACTTGAGCTTTGCTGGTAGAAGTGTTAGACCCAATGCAGACCTTCCATCTTGCACAGCAGTCCTTTCCCCAGCACGAGGCAGCCGGCCGTATTCAAAGAACAGAAGAAGAGAAAAACAAAAGGAGCTGGTCTGTTATTCCACTGACGAACCACAATACCACTAGCCCCCATACTCTTGCCTTGCTTGTCTGACTCTATAAGAAAAGTAATTCCTTAATTGCTCAGTGCACTCCCAGCTGGATATTCTTGGTCACGAGCACATGAAATGCCCGTCCAACAATGCCAAGCCTCCTTTGACTCTACATTCCTACAGATTTGTTCTGCATCAGCCATAACGGCCATCTCCAGCATGTGCATGGGTTGTGTCGTAGATATTGAATAATAAATCAACGTGGTTTGAAATTTAGATGCACTCTCCTTATAAGATTTGCCTATCCTAGAAAATCCCAAATGGAGGTTTATAAGTAGTAAGTCAAATACTAGGATAATTGAGATTATTAGAATCAATATATAGACATAGTCAGGCTCAAACAGCTTATAAAGAAGGGAGGTCTCCAAATTATCAGTAACCAGAAGGAAAGGGAGAGGAGCAGAGAGATGAGGTAAAACAAGGTCAATTGTATGGTGAAGGATAGGACTTAATGTAGTTTATGCAGATGTTGATTTAAAATGGTACACATATGCAATGTTATAATGTAATGCTACTACAATTAAAAAAAGGTATGTCCCAACCAGACTTCACATCCCATCCACACATACTCTGCAGGATTTTTCTAGCATTATTGAAATAGAGATTCTGTCCAATTTTGTACTCTCAGAAAATTAATGCGTGTGAGTTTACTCTTCTTAAGGAAATTAGCAATATTAAAGCAGATTAAGATTAATGAGCAGCTATCTACAAAGAGGAGGAAGAGGAAAAGAAGAGGAAGAAGAGCAAGAACACAAAGAACAAGAAGACAGCAACAGCAAGTAGCAGCAGCAGTAGTAGAATAGTAGTAGTAGCAACAATAGCAATAGTAATAGTAGCAGCAGCAGTAGTAGCAGCAGCAGCAGTAGCAATACCAGTAGTAGCAACAATAGCAATAGTAATAGTAGCAGCAGCAGTAGCAGCAGCAGCAGTAGCAATACCAGTAGTAGTAACAATAGCAATAGTAATAGTTGCAGCAGCAGTAGTAGTAGCAGCAGTAGTACTACTACTCGTAGTAGTAGTGGCAGCAACAGTAGCAGCTGTTGCTGTTCAGCTTCTGAGAGTGGTTTGTCAATGACGAGGAATGATACCCAAACAACTGGCTTCTGTCCAGGACTTATTTTTGTAAAAGTTCAGGAGGAATATGTTTAGGTAGAGCATAAATTCCTTGGGTGCCTGTGCTTAACTCAGAATGTAGAAGGCATAGAGCAGGGAAAGGCCACATCTTAGAAGTACGAGAGAAAGGAGTTATGACAGACCACATTAGCAATAACTATTACATACTCGGTTGCATTCTATTTTTGTATCACATTAACGGATATAATATTGGTAATTGTTCTTAATAGAATCACAGAAATGAGAGATGGAAATGTTGTACACTATGATGGAATGCTGATCCTTTACCATTGATCATTATAATAAGCCTGCTCTGTCATTACTTACAAACCATGCTACAACTTTGCCAATGAGGCAGACCAAAATGGGGAGATAAACAAAATTGGTTTCCTTGCTAAATGCGATGACTAAGTTTTAAGATATTTTGCTGAAGTTTTAAACTGATTGTCAATTAGTCAATGAGCTATGGCAGGCAGTGTGTTTCTGGGTAATTAGTGTGCCTCTCTTGGCATGAGGCTGAGGGCAAAGTAATTTGTATCTCCCAGGAAGTGCAATAATTGCCTCAAACTGAACTGCTTGGAACGTGTATTAATTCTATTAGGAAACATTTATGTTATTTTATATGACATCCTGTATATTCATGAAGTGTACTCATAACCTATGAATTTTTCATTTCGGGGGCATTATCACATGAGTGTGGCATCACGGATACCCAGGAAAAAGGGTGGGGCTGTTTATGCAATTAGAGAACTCATGCATTGTTGGAAATGCTGCCCATTGGGTTTTGAAATTCCTCTTACTAGAAACCATGGATTCAGGGAGGGCGAAGAGGTAGTCTTGAGAAAGGGAAGAGCAAAGGAAAGGCCATTTGCTTACAATCAGCTTTTTCAGTCTTCTAGTCAGAGCTTTGTACACACCCTGGGACAGAAGCCTTGTGAGAGCTGTTTGTAGGTTTGATCCTGATACTTCTGGACACTTCCTTTCCCCACCCTGCTCAGGATGCTCAGGGCATGACATTCAACAAATGGTTATGAATGAATGCTCAGGCAGTGTGCTAGTTCTCTGAGATCGGGTGGCAAATTATCCCAAGCCTAGCAACCTGAAACACATTTATTGCCTCCGAGATTCTGTGGATCAGAAATCCTGTACAGTTTCTCTGTGTCCCCTGCCTCACAATCTCACAATCTGCAGTGGAGGTGTCAGCCCAGAGTGTGTGTCCCCTGAAATCTCATCTGGGGAAGGATGATCGGTTCCAAGCTCTCCTTTTTTCAAAGGCCTATGTTCCTGGGTGGATTTGACCTGAGGCCATCCCCAGCTCCTTGCCATGCGGATCTCTCCAATATGGAAACTTGCTTCATCAAAGTGTGTAAGCCAAGAACGCAAGATTCTGCTAGTAAGGCAAGGGGTATAATCTTTTCTAACTTAATTGCAAAAGTGACATCCTATCACCTTTGCCATATTCTAGTGGTTCACATCAAATCACTGCATTCAGTGATACTAAGGGAAGGGAAGTCATTACACAAGGACCTGAAAACCAGGAGGTGAGTCCCTCGGGTCATCGTGATCTCTTTCTACCACAGCCAGCTCTGTCCTCGCTCCTGCCTTGTCTAGCAGAGACTCTGCCAGTTGCAAGGGAATAATGGGAGAGACCTAATCCAGGTTGGGTGGCAAGGGGAGGCTCTGTGCACAAGTGGCATTTAATATGAAGTTTCAAAATAAAGGAAGTTAGCGAGGGACTGGGTTGAGGAAGAGAGCGACACATTTGAGGAAATGTAACAAGATTTGAGGGCTCAAGGGGGAGGTGGGAGGAGATAATGCTGGAAAGGGAGGCAGGGACCCAATCACACGCGGCTCAAATCAGGTTAAGAAACTTGATTTTGATTCTGACTGCAAGTGGGAAGCCACTGGAAGGTTTGAAGCACAGGATCCAAATTACGTTTTTAAAATATCACCCTCGCTGCTACTCAGAGAATGGAAAAAGAGAGAGCAGTTCGGAGCCCCTGCTAGCTGGAGACAGCGATGGCCTGGATCAGCAAGGTGGAGGGGAGGTGGAGAAAAAGTCGTGCACCTGTGCTGTGTTGAGACTTTAAAATCCGCATCCTCCGTGAGAGTGTGTGTACATCACATTACCAGCTTTCTCCAATCCCTTCATCTTTGTTCATTTTTAGGGGAAAAACAAAGAAAGTTGAAGATAGAATTATGTCCTCATGGGGGAAAAGAAAGAATACAGAGCGACACAGCTGGGTGGAGGAAAGAGAGGAGCAGAGTGAGAGTGGAAAAGGGTAGCACTGGGAGGACCCCAACTCTGCCCTCCCGGCTTGGGGAGCCTGGGCACATTGCTTCACGTTGCCGTGCCTCTATTTCCTCTTATGTAAAAATATCTGCCTGTCCGGATTATTGAAAGGATTAACTAAAATAACAACCTGCTATCTGCATGGCTTATCTGCATGGGTTTTAACTCACTTCATCATATCTCAACTTCACGGTCACCACTTCCCTCGCGGCCAGTCTAGCGCTCTGCCTCGCACCCTTCTGTTCTGACCCTTGTCCCCACGTAAGTTTGCTTCACAGAACTTATAGCATGCTTTGCTTCGCTCACCCTACATTCTTGGGGCTCACAGAGGCTCCTGGCATGCAGTAGGCACTCAGTAAAACTTGATGAGTGCTGCAAAGCAAAGAGGCATTGACGCTCAGGTTGCCCCCAGTGTTCCTGGTGATGGCAGATGGAGAAACCTGCTTAGGACATACCGTTACAGCAGCCCGAGTGCTTGTGTGGTGCTTTACAATGCACAGAGAGGCCTTCACCCCACTGTGTCTTCTTCCTCCAAGCCGGTCTTAGAGATAGGTAATGTCCCTGCTACTGGTGAGGCAATCGAAGGTGAAGGGACTTACTCACTTCTCCCAAGTCCAGAAATAACAGACATTGGAAAGCAAACCAGGTCCCTGCCTTACTATTAATTCACTTCCCAGCAGGGCGAAAGCTGCGCACTCCTTCTCACTCCCAGCAGACATGCACCAACGCTCTCTGTGTCTGCACGTCTCTTCCGTCTCTTCGCGCTGCTCTGGGCAGCAGCTCTTGTATAGGCGCCATCTGTGTAATACACCCACACTGTGCCGTGTGGAGTAGCAGAGGATCAGGCTGTCAGTGGTAGGGTCGCCCATGAACTTCACAGTCCAACAAATCCCTTCTTTCTTTCAAATGAACTCACTTGAGCCATGCCGTATTTCTTAGTTTAGCTTCATCCTACCATAGACTCCTGGCCTGCATGCTCATTATTATGTAAAATGAGTAAATTTGGACTCACATGCAGTTGTCAAACAAGTGCTGAGGGTCTGCTTGGAATCAAGTGTTGTGCTAGGAAATGAAATAAATTCACAAGCAGAAGAAAAAGCAAGCCACTGTGGGGTTGGAATTGTGGTTAGAGCTACAAAAGAGAAGTTCAGGGTCATGTGAGAGTGTGAAAAGGACCATCTTGGACCTAGTCACAGGAGGGAAGGTTGGTAAGGCTTCTTGCGGAAAGGTCATTTTAACTGGATAAGAAAACAGCAGGACAGTCTAGATAGAGAGTAATATGTACGAGAGCCCTGAGAATGAAAGAGCTTCTAGACCACAGAAGCAAAATCACACAAATTAACAGAGTAAGTGTACAGAGGTCTGGTGTGGGATAAAGCTGGGGAGGTAGCCAGCAGGTAGGATGGCTTACCCCACCCATTACGTCTTTTCCTGCAGGAGCAAGAATGACAAGGCCACAACCTCAGTCTCACTTTACTGTACAGTAGAAACATCATTGGCGCTAATCTGTGCCTAGAAAGATGTGTAATTATGTCTCAGGCAGCATCTTGAAGATGTCTTGTCTTGGGAACATCCATAGTTTCTGTAGTCTTTGCAACACAAAACAGGGGTCATTTGTGTCCACTCAGCACTGTGGGCTTGTGGATGGGGTCAGTAGCTGCCATCTAGCTGTGGCACCTTCCCAGGGACACACACCTTCTGCTCGTGGCAGTAGGCTTGGATGCAGAGTGTCTGGAAGCCTCCAGCTGTACTTGCTCTTCTTCCCTCTAGGGCAGTGGTTCTCAGTGGGGTTTTACAGAAGCTTAAGGGAATGGTTTTGGTGGGAGATACCATTTATTTTGCAGGGGCAGAAAAATAGACATTCTGCCATGGTCATGGCAAAGAATAGTGCCTCACAGGACTTTGAGGTCCCACAGGACATGGATGCAGGAAAAATCTATTAAGGTTTTCTGAAACTAGAGCTTAACTATGTGTTATGTACAAACACAAGACACATTTTGCACAGTTTCAGTACATGCTGCATTACATTATCCAATCATAAAACTACAGTAGAAACTGGGGAAAGATTTACTTTGTTTTCTCCAAAACTTTTCCCAGAGTTAGTGTCATTTCCAAAAAATCACATTATGACTCTTGAGCTACCAAAGGACGCTTACAAGTCTACCTTTGAAACGATCACGTTCATGATTGTATATGAATACATATATGTATGTATCATTTGTTACATTACATAGATTACATAGTGTGTTATCTATGTATAACTGTGACATCTAAAAGTCTTGTTTCAAAACCTCACTCTCATGAAAGTGTCACCAATATTTTGGTAAGTATGACTGTGCTTCTCCTTACTCCAAATACATTTGTTATAAGATGAGGTCTCACACTTCCTTATGAGACTTCGTTCCTTCGTACCGCTCCGTGCCTCAGCTCTAGGTGCCCTTGCCAGGAGGTAGACGCTCCAGCTCTGCCACATCTCCTCAACCTGGATCAGCTATTTAAAAAGCTCTCCAGACAATTCACATACACATAAAATTTTGAGATGCTCTCTTCTAGGTTAGGCAAATCTGAGCATTAAAATATTATTACTTTCCTTTTACTTCTCTTTATTACATTAGGTGACTACATTAACTTTTAAAATTTATATGTAAAAGGTGGGTTATGTTATCAATGAATTTCACCTCAGGAAAGTAAAATGGGAGTTATGAAATACATTTTCATCAAAGTGGGTGTAGGGTCTGATGGGGTTGAAACCGCTGCTCTGAGACCCCTGGAATTTGATAATTGGGTGTGATGAACTTTGGAGCATCGAAACGAGAGTAGGCCGTCAGTGTCAAATTTCTCTGAACTTGGCCATTTTTGAACTCTAATCGTTCCTATGTGTCTCGCCCATGGAGCACACTAGTTCCATCCCTGCTTTCTAATTATACACTCCCCAGATCACAGAGGGAGCCCCCTGCTGTCTTCTACAGGGTCAGACTGCTCTCACTTACTTCTTCCACAAATGGTTTTTGATCCCCTTCCGTGTGCCATGCAATGTCACAAGCCTGTGAGTAATAAGAAGACAAAGCCTGCCTTTGTGAAGTTCAGCCATCTAGCAGAAAAGCTAAGAGGGCCACAAATAACCGGACAAGGCTTTAGGAAGTGAAAATAGCACTGAGAGAGGTATAAATAATGCTTGACGCTGTGAGAGGGTGAGAGGGACAGAGATGACTTCACATAGAACATTGCAAAGTTCCCAAATGTCAACTAAGCCTTCGATGCTACAAAGAACCCACGATGTCACTCCACAGCTCTCTGGTTCCCCAAGCAGCTGTTTAAACCTACACCGTCCTCAAACCTGGGTTGCTACACCCACCCGCCACCCTCTCCCAACTTAACATGTGATCTTGCTTCTTCTCAAAGTAAGATAAATCGCAAGGTGGAACTCCTCCTAATTCCTATCATTCCTCACACACACACACACTGAAGCATCACTGGTCCCCCCCCTCCACCGCTTCTCCTGTTTTTGTGGCGGAGATGACCCTACTCCTGGGTGAGCCTATGCAGAGCCCATCCCCATTTTCCACCATTTCCTCAAACAACTCGCTATTGTGTGGATCATCCGCTCCTTCCCCAGTAAGCTCAACTTCACCCTCTCAATTGGATCCTTTATTTTAATCTTTAAACACATTTCAGTGTCTTCGAATATTATTTTTAACCATCATTTTAACCATCATACTGGCCTCTCTTTATCTTCTCTACCAAACTTCTTGTAAAACAAAATGTGTCTGTACTCTAGCTTCACCTCCTCAACTCCTGCTCATTCTTAGACTGACTGAAACCAGCTTCTGACCTCACCACCCGCAAAACCCTTTCTTACCCTTATCGCCAACAACTTGTTTGTTACTAATGCCAACAAACTCTTCTCTGCCTTCATTTCACTTGAACTTTCAGCATTATTTACACTGTTGATGGTTCCCTCAAAAAAGCCTCTTCCCTTGGTTCCATGACACTTCACCCTGATTATCATCCCTTAACTTCCTTCCTTTCCCTTCTTCCCTTCTGAGATCTCCCTTCTCAGCCTTCTCTATGGGTTTCTCATGTCTTAAATGCTGGTGTACCTTGAGGTTCAATCTATTTCCTCCTTACTCTTAATACTCTCTCAGGATTTGATCATTTATTATCTCCTCAAAAATCCTAAGTCTATAGCTCCATCTCAGTTTCCTGCCTTGGAGAGGTATCTAGACAATTGCCTTTGCATGTCCCAAATGTACTTCAAACTCAGAATATACAAAAAAAATTAGTTCATCATCTCTTGCCCTACTTATTCTTCATTCTTTGACCTCTATGTCACTGAACAGCACCACCATCCATCCATTTTCCCAAGCTAGACCCGGGACATCATCCTTGATCTTCGCCCATCCCCATACCAAACTCTCAGCCACTCTCAAATCCGTGCTCTATCTTACAGCCAGAGTCACCGCACATGTAAACATGATTCCTTGTGTTATCAGAGTGCTAAGACTCTGTTTTAACACTCTCATGGCTCCCTCATCGCCCTCAGGGTACAGTTCAGCCGCAGTGAAAGTCTTCTAGTGTTTCATTTCCTTTTCATTCACCCTCCAGGCTCAGAACAGCTTGATCTTTCTAAAATCTAGACACTCTGATGTATTCTCCATTACTAATAGGACCAAACCAAACATTTAAATGTATAAAGTTTGGTCAGAAAAAGTATGGAGCATGTAGAATGGCTGGAATGTGGTTCAGAATGACTAGAGCACCAAGTGTTCTTCAGAAAGGAGCAAGAGACAAACTGGAAAGATGCTTGAGTCAGACCTGGAAGGACTTGCAAGCCAAAAGAAGTTTAAACACACCCCAAGAACAATGGAAAACATCTTTGCAATTTTATGTAGTTGAGAGATTTTGTATAGGAGCCACTTCTGGTGTTCCACGTCACCTCATTCAGCTGGGGGGACTTTTCACTGTGAGTGCAGACTCTCTCTGAGAGAGCGCAGCTTCAGGCACGACCTACCTCAAGCTCATATACCTCATTCATTTCCACCTTCTGCCTTGGGCACTTCTCCAGGGCAAAACCTGTCACAGGAGGTGTAAAACTGCAACACCAACACAATCCCCCTTCAACTCCAACAACTTGAGTGTAAGATAAGAGGTGGCAAGGCTGGGCTAAGCCTGGTGAGGTCAGCAGAAACAGAGTGAGCCTTGTGGGGAGACAGAGGCTGCCTGACAGGAAGTCACTGAGCAGAAGACAGCAGAGTCAGGGAACCAAGCCACATCCAGAGAAGAGGAAATAACTCTTGGAAGTTCAACCTGCAGGATAGAAAACTGAGAAAGGGCACAAAGTCACTCTCTTCACATATATAAATGTCAAGAAGCTGAGTCTAGAAAAGGAGAGAGAAAGATAATGGATAAAAGGCAGAATATCCCGAGGAGATGGATTCTGGCTCAATCCATGAAAGCATTTTCTCACCCCCATTGACTGCCAGGACCCTGTCCCTGAGCCAGTTCTGACAGGATGTCCAGGAGGTTGTAGGCTAGATTCTTCTTTCTGGAGGAAGGTCCTACCAAGTAAAGCTAGATCCAGCTCTGAGAGTCTAGAGCTCTGTGCTCCAACCTCTATTCCCTCCCTCTCGCTCTCACCACTCCCGATCTTCACGTTGGTGAAACAGCTCATCATAGGTTTGGCCTCAGGAGCAACTCTGAGCCAGGCTACGAAAGAGGTGATGTTTGCCCTGGGTGCCCTCTACCACTGCCCTCTGGGGACCTTTTCCCTCCCCGTGACTCCTCCCTATCAGGAACCCAGCACCGTCCCGCAGGCCCATCTCCCAACCCTGCCACACCCCAGGATCTCAAACTCTTCAAAACTCATCTGCCCAGATTCCCCTGCCCCTGGGCACGGTCTCTCTGGGCTTGTTACTCTGACACACTGAGCAGGACTCTGGACTTCAGACAAGTGACTCCCTTTGCACACAGGCCAATGTAACAGCTACAACTAGCCAGGTGGGCTTTTAGTCCCATTCCCCCCACCTTCCCTACCCCTCCAGCCCCCTCACCTCCATCCCCCGTCAGCTGCACCTTGCACATGTCCATCTATTCCCTGAGGTCTTCTCTTACCCTGAAATCTCAGTCATTCCAGACCAGGGTTCTAGCAGAAAACAACCCCCGCCCCTACCCTTCACATTTTGTATTAGACAATTTGCCAAGTGATAAGTACCTATATTCCTTCCTTTTCTGAACAAAAGTGGGAACTTTGACATGAAACATTTGTTCAGGAAAGCAATACACACCCAGAGAAATCAATTTATCTTAAGCACCGAATTCATAAATTCATGATCTAACCTTCTGGGAGGAAAGTTTCTTTGAACAAATTCTAAGCAAAGGGATATAATTTCAGATCTTCCATTCAAAAAATACTTTTTGAATACCTGCAGTGAATTCAGCACTAGAGGGAAGAAAAAACAAATGTCAAATTGCACTGGCAAGAAAAGGCACTCATACACAGGAAGCCAAATGACAAAACAGGCAGCAGGCTAGGTGAGGGCCACGTGGCTGGATCCTTCAATCTTGGTGACTCCTCTGAATGAGGAGTTGTTAACACACACACAACACGCACACAAACACACACATTCCTGGGTGCAACCCAAGAGATTAGACTCACTAAATCTCTGGCAAGTCCCTGAAATCTGCATTTTAAGTAAGCTTCCGGATAGTTTTTAAAAGACATGAGTGGTCTACGGGCCACCACTGAGGAACTCCGGAACAGCTAGCATCCCCCACTCCGAGCGGCTAGACTCCCTGGGCAGGCCCAGGAAGGGAGCTATTTTTGTGTTTAGACCTGAAGAAGCTGACACAGAATCCTTTTCATTCCTCCTCTGCACAGTTGAGTGTTTTGAGGGAGAGCCACTGCCTTGCCATTACCTGGAGAATGTGCAGCTGGTGCTCGGGATAAAAGGAAAACGTCCAGCTGAGTCTAGAGCTGATGAAACCAGTTTATCTGAATCTGATTCCAGGGCAGTTTGATGCTGAAAGGTGGTGTTATGACTCACTGAAGCTTTCACATCTATTGTTTTTCTTTTCCTGGGTGGCTTTGCCAAGGACCTCATAGATATCATTATTTTCAGATTACTGTTATTACACACGTTCTTCTTGAATAAAATACTTCTTTGTTTTTGTCTCCATAGAGCAAGGACCAGTTTCAGTTGTTTTCTTATCTGTGCATGTAAAACAATCGGAGCACTGCCCTGCTGGGCTTATTCTTCAGTCCTGTGGGTGAGATAGAGGCCTAAGGCCCAGAGGGGAGAACGAACTGCAGGAAGCTCTCCTTTCTCCTCTGCGCTCCCGGAAGCCATCCTGCCCTCTCAACATTATGGAGAACAGACTATGCATTTGGCCCTGTGCTGAGACTAGGACTTCATTCCAAAGGAGGGAGATGTCATAAATAAATCAGCAAATACATAAACTGCAAAGTAACAGTAGTGATAAGTGCTATGAGGGAGTTCTTAAAAGCTAACGATATAATAGAGAGATTAGGCTGGTAAACCACGGAGGAAGTGACGCGGAGCACCACGGGAAAACCCGGGGAAGGGTCTTCCCAAGACCCTTTTGGGGGAAAGAACGTAGCACACTGAAGGAACAAAAGAAAGAAAAACGTAACTACAGTCAAAATGAGACCAGAGCAGAAAAGTAATGCAAAGAATCTGGAGAGGGCCTAGAGGTTGCAGCTCAGGTGGGGAGAAAAAGATGCTAAAACTTTTGGCATGCTAAATGGTTTCCCCACGATCAAGTGGACACGGGGGTACCCAGTTGTCTGTAGACATTCCAGAAACTGGGCATAAATTGCATGTTTGCTATGACGTAAAGTTTGATATGAAGAAAGGGGTTTCTGCAATTTAGTAGGAACAAGTGATTGACAAGTAACAATACCTAGAAAATGACAGATTGTCAAGGGTACCTGCCACCCCTGGAATTTCTAGCCCAGTGAGAGCAGCTGTTGTTTGCTCCCTCCACGATCTTCTCCATGGAGAGTTCAGAACAGAAGGAAAAAAGAAAGAGAGCAGCAAGCCTTCTGAGAGCTGTGACAATGGGTTCTCTGGGCTGACCTGCCCGTAGCCGCTCTGCCTGTGTCTCCTGCCGCTCCTGTTGTGTGTGCCCAACAGGTTGTGGAGGCACTTTAACGAATGTATTCCAAACTAAACTGAAAGAATGTTTGATAGCAAGTGATAGTTCATGCAAAATAGACGCTCGTTTTACCGATTCAGGACTGACCTTAAAAAGGGGGTCTCTTATAGAGAGGTCAAATCAAGGGTATATACTTGGTGAAGTGCTTTGGTCTGGCACCTGGGCTTGTCTCAGGCCAGCTTCTCTGTATGCGCCTCTCTACTAAGGTGGTCAAATAAAATACAGAATGCCCAGCTCACCTTGAATTTCAGAAAAAGGACAAAGAATTTTCAGTATAAGTATGTCTCATGAAATGTTTAGAATATACAAATACTATAAAATGTATTCAGTGTTTTATGAAATTCCATGAACATCCTGCATTCCTCTTTGCTAATCTGGCAACCCTCCTCTTTCACAGTGTGTGAGCGCCAAGCTTCTCTTGGTCCTTACCCAAGGCCTGGAACCCCCACTGGGGCTCCTCGGGGTGGGATTTGCTTCTACTCTACCCAAGAAAAGTGTAGAAAGCCCTCTGCCTGGAAGCACATAACTAAATACAATCTATAGGGTGGGGCTAGCCTGACATGCAAATTATTAGACAATCCCAGACTCAATGCCCTCTATTTGAGGTTAAAAATTCACCAAAGTATGAGCCCCAGCTTAGCTTGACTGTATTTCCTAAAGTCCATCTTAAAATCTGAGTGTCTCCCCATTTTTCAAAGGAAACAATCTGCTCAACACGCTTCTTGAGCCTCCACTCCTGAGCGTTGGCCCTAAGCCCTAAGGTATGGCTGCTCTAGGTATGAGGCGCGCCCAGATAGGGATCTGAGGAATGCCCGCATCCGATGCCCAGGCGTCTCCTTCAGGCCACGCCTTCTAACCTCAGTCTTCACCCTGTTAGCTCCCTACAGTCCCAGTTGCTCATGCACATTCACCTGCCTCACCCTTCTCTTGCCTAGTACCGCAGTCAGTATCCCAGGCCTGGGCTACTTGCCCTGGGCACCGATGGCTATGCTGCAGGGCACTCCTTCTGGGGTTTGTTCTGCCCTCTGAAATATGCCAGCTCAGTCAGCCTGTCTACCCAGACTCTCCAGTTGCTCTGTCCACAAAGGAGAGCCCTGAAGCGTGCTCATGGTCTGTCCATGTCACCACTGTGACAGAGGATTCTATACTCAGGTTACATACTGTACAAATAATACTTCTCCTGTCCCCCAGAAGTCCTTAAACAAATTCAGCAACTATGTGCTAATGGTTCAGAATGCTACGACCAGGTCCATTTATCTGACTGCCCCTTGGCTTTCTCTGATCCAGACCTGACAGTCGGATGTCCAGGGCAGTGCTTCGGGGATGGCAGCCTGCAGAAGCCTCTCCTGGAAGTGGCCTGTCTGACATCTGATGAGCTGCCCTCCTCCCACAAAGCTCCCTCTCACAGAATGGGCTCAGGGCCCTTCTGCAATCTCCAGAAGTTAGCCACATCTAATTAAGGATCCTGGGCCAGTTGGACTAGGGCCTGAGAGGGGGGTGGCATGAGGTAATTTTACACCTTATTATCTTGAGAAAGCATCAGCCTACCAAGTCCAGGGACCTGGAGCATATTCTAAACAGGGAGCGTCTCCTCCCTGACCCAGTTCGCTTCCAGACTCACGGGAACCAGTCTCCTCAACTCCACAGCAGCAGACAGGCTGAAGCAGCTCCACATGATTTTCTTGCACTGAGGCTGAAGTTTTCCCTATTTGGCCCTTGCATATTATTTGTTTGTCTTAACATACAGGTTTGTCCCACAGGGAATGCTTAAAATGTGGCAAGGCCTCTCTGGATCCAGAGAGAAGCAGGTTTTAGCTTACCTCCACTTCTCTCCTGCCAGACTCCTCCCAATTATTTTGCAGGCTTCCTTGCCCCTAGGGCAGTTTGCAGCTCCAGGGGACTGGAATTGGCTTTTTAAAAATTCCTTCCTCTCTGTGCCCCATGTGAGGGACATTGTGTGCTCTGTAAATAATAACCGGGCTTTGTGCTACCTAACTGGACCAGGCCTTTGAGAGCTGTTTCAGTTGCAGAGAGGGCATTCGGCGGCACCCCAGGAAACCAAGAAGTTTCCAGACCAAGAAGAAAAGTCCATGACAGCAAGATTTTCCCCCTTAAATTGTATTATGAATGAATTCCTCTCTTCCTCTAGGGTTTAAGGTTAATTAGGTAATAGTATAGCAGAAAATCTAAATTTCTTTTCAGAACCTGATAAATAGCAGCATTTTAGTCAGATGTTTTCCACCCCACCACCACCAACAAAATAACAATCAACAAATCGTTTTAGAGCACTTATCATATGCAAGGCATTGTCATCGATCAAGGTAATTATTTATTATATTTATTGATGTTTTGCTCAAGACTCAGCACTAGCTAGACACTAAGGATTAGAGAGAAGTAGAAGACATAGTACTTGGCCTCCAGCTTGTAAAAGCTCACTCAAGAGGAGCGAACTGACCAGAATTGACCATCTGCTCTGTTCCAGGTACTAGGCAGGGCACTTACATACATAAATCACCTCATTCAATCACCTCCATAACCCTGTGAGGAAGACAGCAGTAGCTCTACTCTACACATATGAAAACTGACATCCAAAAAATATCTATGTGGTAAACACAACCATACCTATTCCTTCCAAAGATACCCATTCCTCAATCCCTAAGGACATGTTACTTCAAAAGGCAAAAGGGACTTTGCAGATGTGATAAAGGATCTTGAGATGGGAGATTTTCCTGGCTTATCTAGGTAGACTTGCATAGTCTCAGGGGTCCTTAGAAGAAATAAGTAGGAAGGGCAGAGTCAGAGAACAGAGATGTGACAAAGGAAACAATTTGGAGGGCTGTGGGGCTACAAGTCAAACAATGCTGGCACCTTCCAAAAGCTACAAAAGGGAAGGAAGTGAATCCTCCCTTAAAGTCTCCTGAAGATACCAGCCTTGTTGACTTATTAAGCTTCTGACCTCAAGGACCATAATAAAAATGTGTTGTTTGAAGCCTCTAAGTTTGTGGTAATTTGTTGCAGCAGCAGCAAATAAGTATAACAAATACCACGTCTTTACTCATAACTGCCCCAGCTGCAATGGACTTGAGTTCCAGAGAATGAACCAGAAAATGGTAAAGCCAAGTGGGACTGCCATGTTTTCTAACTGGCCCCTGGAATTCTGCAAAGGTGGGACCCTAGAGCAGGATTCAAACCAAGTCAGTGTGCCCTTGAACTCTATGCCATTACTTTTCTTTCTTTCTTTTTCTTTTTTTTTTTTTGATCTGCACTCTAAACACTAAAATTTAAGGGCAAAAGGAGTAAAATGCCAGAAGAAATATTCCATAACACCATGACAGGCTTAATGAATAGGAGTTCAGGAAATGAGTTCTGAGAAATGATAGTTTCTCCCAGAAACAGACATGCCCCAAAATAATGTTTTTGAAAATAATGTTTCACCAGCTATCAGAGCATCCCTTAGCCCAGGTGGTCCCAGAAAATTAACCATCACAGGTGTTGATTAATTCATTGACACATTGACTCGGTGATGTTATTAAGGATCTAGGTTCTTTTGTCTTGTTGTTTGTACTTCATCCTTATTCTGGTGGTAAAATCACTGCCATAATTCCAGGTATCACAGCTGGACAGCTGTCATCCAAAGGAAAAGCAGAGATGATCCTTCAGAGAACTTGCCCTCACATAGCCCTGACCACCACTGAGTCACGGTGACTCTTCCTGAACCAATCACGGCAAAGGAGGTCCCACAAGAAAATTTGTTTTCAGAAGTGGTCTCGCCTGATGGTATGGGAGAGGAATAACAACTGAACAAAATCATTATTCTGTGTGGAAGGAAAATGGGGAGAATTGCAACTGGATAGGAAATTTATAGTAATCTCTATTTTTTCAATGGTTCCTTCCAGCTCTAAAAATCCATAAACTAAACAGCTGTCCCATAGGCTTTAAACGCAGATCACCAACCTACATGCCCCCCCAGAACCAAGTGCCATGTTACACACAAGGGGTACAGCACTGGGCAAGAGTCAGGGAACTTTCAATGGAGTTTCCATTCTACGGGTTCCTGCCCACACCACAACCAAGATTGCCCCATTTCCATTGCTTCAACCCTTCTAACAATTGATCTCCAGAAATGGTTCTGAATGAGGCCTGGTAGCTTGAGCTGTGTAAATGACTAATTAAAAAAAAAAGTGGTTGGCAGTTAATGCAAGTCACAGGAAAATTAGCAAACCAACGTCCTGTTTTCTAGCCTCAGACAATCCCAAAATAGCTAGTGGTGTTACACAGTGAGAGGACTGGTACTGGATGGGGTGCGATATTTTATTAAAAGATAATTCAAGTTGGCTACTAGAGATGTTGACTTAATGTTGACCATCGGCAGATTGTGTCTGTTGAAACTCATTTCTTTTTTTTTTTTTTTTAAGATTTATTTTATTTATACATACAAGCTGGGGTACAGGCCAGAGGCGTGGGGCGGCGAGAGGGTTCACCAGAGACAGAGTGGGGAGCAGAACAGGCAGATCAGAAATACACTGCTGAGAGGAGCAGCGGGCGAGGCAGGAGAGGTCTGCCACGCCATGTGGGATTCTCCCTGGCTGGGCATACGAACTCGCATCGCTGCTGCCGACAGCTCCACAGTGCAGCGCTTAACCGCTGCGCCACCAGGGAGGCCCTGAGACTCATTTCCCTGAATGAGGAATAACACTTTCCCTTAGTATAGATCAGGCTTCTAGAGTTATTTTCTACAGCTTCAATGACTATTGTAAGGAAAAGAGAAAATAGATGGATAGATGTTTGATGTGAAATTTTGTACTTCTCATTAGTAATTCTTTTTTTGAGGGGTTCAGTATATTTGTTCAATTCCAATTACCTGTGTCTTTCTTCGCTCTGGATTAGCAACTATTCAATTCAACCAAAGCATAAAACAGTGTCAGTGAAATGATGGTTTTTTCCTCAGTAGGAAAGTTAGGTTTTGACTGAATAATCAAACTCCTTAAGAAATTTCACCAATATATTTATTATATCAAGAAATAATGAGAATAGGAGGTATGCATTATATATGACTAGAAGAAATAGACCAAGAAAAAAATTTCCTTAAACATGACAGTCACACAAGTGGTAATAAATGTATATGTTCCCCATATCGTAACAGTTTTACCAGATGACCATGAGGATAAGATGCATAAAGTAATGAGCATATTTGAATGAATGAAATGAGTAAGCATTTTTCAAGTTCTAATCTTTCTACCAAATTATCGCTACCTGTTGTTGAACTATGGGGAAGATGGTCTGTTCTTGTTATAAAGCATGGATTTGCTTTGTAAACTTGTAATTTGTAAAAATTACATAGAATGTTGAACTGAGTTCCATAAGCCATCCAAAAATAACTAAATTCTCTCTTTCTCCCCATCCAACCTCTAAGTAGACCTACTCACAAATGTTATACTGCCTCACACAATGTTCATTTCCATTTTTCATCTTGGTGAAATTGCTAAATACACAGTGCAATGATCCAAACAATGAGAAATGAGAGGAATGAAGATAAAAACAAAGGCCCAGAATCATCTATAAGCTAAACAATTGGTATTTGAAAATGCTGGGCCTGATAGTAATCAAATGAGAGAATAGGTAGATTTGGTCAATTTTCTTTCAGACTCTCATTTCAGGTCCTGGGTTCATCCTCCCTCCTAGGCCATCCCAGTGAAAATAAAAAAGCTCATAAACTTGGTGGAGACTTCTTATTTGATGTCTTTAAGATCACAAATAGCATTGATTTTTTTATATATATATATATATATACACCATCTTTCACTTTCCTGTTTGAGGTTTTTCCTTGGGTGGAAAGTATCTTTAAAGCCTCTTGCTTTTCATTCTTCCAGGTTTATGCGCTGACTCTCAATGCATTAGTCACAGTTCTGAGAGGGGACAGGTCAAATAACTTTACACTCAAACCCAAACCTAAACAGATGGCTCTTTTATTCCAAGAAAACACAGGGATGTGTAGATCCCCTGTGGTAATGGGATTCAGCCTGAATGTTAGGAAATCTCAAAGTCAGTAGCAAGAGATCAGCCCTGGGAGCCGGCATCGCAGGCTCTCTGCTCAGTTTCAGTACCAGGTCAGTTCACTGCAAGATCTTCCAGTCCAGCATTTACTCCTGGATGTGCTGAAAAGACAAATGCCTGAGAAAACCATACGCAGGTTGATCACATTCTCCAAGTGTGGCCTTTGAACTACCAAGTGCCTAAATTCATCTGAAGTCTTGCTAGAATTTCAGATTCCTGGAACCCATTCCTGGCACTCCAATTTTCTTTTCTCAGTAGACTTAGTAGGGAATTTTTATGCTGATTGAAATATGAGGACTACTTCTAGACTCTTGGTACTCAAAGATGGTCCTGAGACCAGCAACATCTGGGAGCTTGTTAGAAATGTAGACTCTCAGACCCACTGAATCAGAACCTGCATTTTAACAAGATCCCCAGATAATTTCTTATAGTTGGGAAACGTTTTGCTAGTATAGTTTTGTCTTATAACCTAGTTCTCACCATCTGGGAGGAGAGCTAATACAGCAGCGCAAGAAAGGAGTTTCTTCTCAATCCTCAACTACCTATTAGAATCACTGAGGAGCTTTTTAACAAAACTGACATCCCAGCACTACCGGAGGTCACTTTAGCCCAACCTTCCGGAAGTGGGGCCTGGGCACTGGTATTTTTAAAAGCTCCACAGAGAATTCCAATGTGCAGTCAGAACTGAAAACCACTGCTCTATTGGTGCAAAACTGAGAATCAAAGCTTAAAGCCTTAGATACAGAGCATCAAGCCAAGTCTCACTCCCCTAAAAAGCAATCAGGCATTTGCCGAGGAACAAGGGATTCCTAAAATATTTGCCTTTTTCTAAGAAGAGGCAGCTTTGGCCTTTGAATGGCTACTCATTGTCCATGTCTCATAAAAATATGCTGGGCCTCCACTGCCCGGGAGCTCCAGGGCAGCATTCCCATCCTCTTTGTTAACCAAGGCCCAGCTCCGGGCAGCCTCACTATGGGAAATGGTCCTTTCTGAAGCTGCACTTCTCTTTGCTCTCTCTGCCCCTGGGATTTGTGATTCTGGACAAGGCATATGCCTTCTCACCATGTCATTTTCCTCATTTGCAGAGAGAAAACACAGTGTCCATTGATTCCTTTGGTTAAGCTGACTGGTGCCCCTGGCTCATGCCCAGTGACTATTTCTCTTTGCAGCAATCCTCAGCTGGGGGTGAGCCAGGAGGAAGATGGTTGCCCACTTAGAGTCCTGAGCGCTGGTGCTCTCCATCCTGAGCTTTCCATATGCCAGATCATTCTGCAGATTCACTTCAATCCGGGCAGGTCCATCAGGAAGACTTGGAACAAGTTCGAGAATTGAAATGCCTCTGGATTCCTTTGGAATGTGCTCTTCATTTTAAGTGCAGACTGCAGGAGGTCAGCTGTAGCTATAAAGCCCCCTTCTACTGGAAACCCTTCTAGTTGACCTAGACGAACTCTTTTGTACTCAGGTTGTAACTTTAGCGCAGGGACTCATTACCTTTGCTTCTATAATTATTGACAGTTTGTGTTTCTTTTTAATCGTTCTACACGTATGCAACTGTATTTATCTACCACCTACTGCAACTAATAACAAGAACTTGCTAGGTGTCAAACATATTACCACATTATCCTCACATCAATCTTAGAAGGTAGATGCTATTAATATACCAATTTTACAGATACAAACTCAAGGTTTAAATGAGTGAAGTAACTTACCCCAGTTTCCACAGGAGGGAAGTGGCAAATATCGGACTTCATCCAGCTCTATGTGATTCCAATCATACAAACGGGTCCTCTTCCTGTTTTTTGGAAGTTTCCCGATCTCTCACTCAAGTCTCTGTGCTTCCTAGAGGCAGGGTGTTGCCCCGCCCAGATCTTCCCTTCTGGCTCTGCTTATTTAGGAAGAGTTGACAGTGTGTATCAGTGTCTAAAGGTTTGGATCTGGAACCAACAATGGTGGAGGGTGGGGGAGGGCAGGGAATAAATTTGGATTCCTACTTCATACCAAACACCAAAACCAATGCCATACGAGTTAGAAATTTTAATAAAGTCAATGAAGAATGGAGAAATATATGTGGACAGTTGGAAAATCTGGAGGCAGGGGCAGAGTAAGTTGCTTCTCTTCCTGTTTGGATTCTTTCTCCAGCCCTGAAACCAGAGACCTTTTATCTCATTCTTCCTCACCCCCATCCAACTTCAGCTCGTACCTTTGCCACTTACCTGAACTTGCGATGCTCTATGACGTTGGTGGTGGCCTGGGCGAAGAATGGCTGGACATCATCTTAGGGTGGAGGTTTTAGACATGCTGAAATGAGGGAGAAGAAAAAGCTCCTGCTGTGTCAGGAACCCTTAAGGAGAAGCAAAAAAAAATTTCTCGGAGCGGAAGATAAAGCACCTGAGAAAGAAGTTTGTCCAAAAGATGTTTCAAAAGATGAGGAAACAAATCTATGAAGGAGCTAATCCCTATAACAAGGAATATAATGACTAGGACGGCAAGAAAAGCTGGGGACTTCTATGTATCTGCAGTACCCCCAATTGGTATTTATCACCAGGATCAATTTTTACCAAAAGTGAAAAGGTATTGCAGTTTCTTTGCATTCGCCAGATCTTCAATGGCATCTTTGCTAAACTCAACGCTGCTTCAGTTAACATGCTGAGGGTGGTGGAAATGTGTATTGTAGGGGGTACCCAAACCTTAAGTCAGAAATGAACTGATCTACAGGTATGGTTATGGCAAAATCTACAAGAAGCAAACGGCCCTAACAGATAACACATTGACTGTTCCATTCTCGACAAATGTGGCATCCACTGCACGGAGGAGCTGACTCATTAGGTCCACATGGTTGGAAAATGCTTCCAAGAGCAAGCAACTTCCACTGACCCTTCAAATTACCTCTCCATGAGGTGGAATGAGGAAGAAAACCACCCGTTTTGTAGAAGGTGGAGGTGCTGGCAGCAAGGAAGATCAGATCAAGAGTCTTATTAGAAGGAAGAACTAAGGTGTCCACCATGATTGCTTTTGTAACCTGCCAGTTAATAAACAGTAACTGCATTCAAACTGAAAAAAGAAAAAGGCTTGAAGTAGGGAAGGCGTTTTTAAAATGATACCAAAGGTAGAAGCCACAGATTAAAATATTAAGAATTTCAACTGTGTAGATTGCTTAAATTTAAATGTAAAAAGCAATCAACACATTGGGCAGGGAATTGCAAAGCATATGACAAAGAGTTAATAAACTGAATATATAAAACACTCATACAAACCAATAAACAAAATGAATATTCCAATTAAAATATAGGCAAAGATAAAAGGATAAAAAGAAGACTAACAGTCATGATTGGTGAGGACTTCTTGCAAGAGACTCCTGCATTCTCAGCAGGTGGGAGCATGAATTGACATAACCTTTCTAAAAGTCAATTTGACAAAATGTAATAAAACTTTTTTAAAATGCAAAACAGTTAACCTAGCTGTTTTGAGGAATGGTTCTTAAAGAAATAATTAAGGGCATGCATAGTGACCCAGCAGGAAAATGACCCTGGAATGGTGTGAACAGAAGTAAAAAATGTGGCAACACCCAAAAAAGCCAGTAGGAATTTTTGAAAAGATCACACTTCCTCCCTGCAATGAAAGTACCATGTAGTCATTAAAGACAGAGTCTATTTATTGAACTATATTCATTGCAAGGATGTTCCATAAAAAGATAATCACAACATATTGTTTAGAAAAGACAAAGCCAGCTATCCTGCAGAATAACTGTTTGTACTCAGGATATACAAGAAAGGTTTGTTTCTGGGTAATGAGAGTGTGTTTGTTTGGTTTTTATTTTCTTCCTTTTGCTTGTTTGCATTTTTCATTAATTCTACAACAGAGGACTACTAATTTTGTAATGAGACAGAAAAATTCAATCGAAGTTACAGAAGAGGACACACAGTCAAAATCCTTGGCCCTGGGCCCTGGACCAAGAGTGGGACAGTCAGATTGACTCACATAATTGACGCCCACTGTACCGAGGGGAAGCTCCCACCTGCCCAGGGAACTCCAGCTCTATCAGAACCCTGCAATCACCTCCTGCTCTCCCCATGCTCCTAGAGTGGTCCGGGCTGCCAGTCCAGTTCGGTAAACAGCAGTGTTGGGCACCCAGTGTTGGGCACTGGGGGGCAGCAAGGATGCAGCTCTCCTTCCATTCTTAGCCCCTCTTTTGCCACTTGTGGGTTTCTGTCTCCTGGCCATTTCTCTCCCTTGGACCTGCTTTAAAGCATTCTTTCGACGCCCTAGTCGTTGATCAAGATTCACAAAGGGGAGTCGCTGCTCTGCAAGCGCTGATGGCTCCATCAGCCCTTTGGCCGCTACCCCCTAGTCTCTGGAGTTCAACTATCCCGGCCAACTCCGACCACGCCTCAAATGGCCCCTGGGAGACAGAAATGCCCGCTAATCCACGGGGTGGCTGCGAGCCACCCCCGCGAGGCCAACAGGCCTGGGCAGGGCCCCATGGAGTTCTGGGAACCCATTTGCATCCAGTTACTGGTTCCCGGAGAAGGGAGCTGGGGTTCATCTAGCCGGAATCCGGAACGTGCACCCCGCCCGGGCAGCGGGCCCCTAGAGATCCCTCAGAGACCTGGTACTCCTCATTCTCCCCTTCTGAACTCCGGGAGCCCCCAACCACCCGCACTACAGACTTCCTCTGTGAAGTCGTCCCGGGGAGACAGTTTCAGCCCCGCCTCGGGCCCCCCACTTCCCCTATTGGAAAAGCTTGGCTCAGCCAAAATCACTGGGGCTTCCGGGGCTTAGCGTCTGCGGCCTCTGGGCAGAGGCAGCAATTATCTGGTAGCAGCCTCGGTGACTGCCCCATCCTCCCCCTCCCCTTCCCGGTTGGGCGGGCAGACACCAAGGGGGCTTCCTTGCACGTGCCCAGCTTAGCCAACCTTGGGGTCTCAGATCCTGCCGCCACCTCCTCCCTTCCCCCTCCCCCTCCCCCTCCCCCTCTTTCTCCTCCTCCCTCCTCTCTCCTCCTCCTCTAGGTGGGACTCAAATGCCCAAGCACTCAATGGCGAATGTGGTTGGGGACCCTGGGGGGCGCTGCGGGGGGTGCTAAGGGAGCCCAACGGGACCGAGATCGGTTTTTTTGTCCAGTGGTTTGTGCATTTCCACTCACCCCTACTGCAGGACCGGGGATCTCTTGGGGACATAGCGCCGTTCCCACCCGGGGGTGTGATCGCCGGGAGGGGGAGGGGAAGCTCCCAGGCCTGGGTCCGCCTAGCACGTGGTGCTGCTGGGCACGCATTGAAACTGACCCTAAACTGCTGACTGGGGAGGAAGGTGAAGGGCCACTGCCGAGCTGCAGAGCTCAAGAAAGGCCTGAGCTAATTTACTAAAAGAACAAATGTTAAGAAAGGAAATTTGAGGCAGTAATAGCAGCAGCATCTCAGGGAATGGGGGGGGGGGGTTGGGCTGAGGGGGTTGTGAATCAGGCTTTCGCGCAGACTCACATTTTGCATTAAGCATTTAATTAAAAATAAAATATATTGATGCTCTCAGGCAAGACGGTTCCTGGGAAGGTAAAAACACAGTGGACTCCCCCACACCCCAGATGCTCCACCTGCCTGCTGTAATTACAGGGTTTCAGAGAGGAGGGGGAAAAACACGACAGAGAGAAATCTGCTTGCATATTTTTCTTCTATTGTGCCGGGCTCATTTGAATTATAATGCGTTGCGGCCGGAGTAGGAAATTTTGTGCCTTGAATAATGAATCCCCCTGGAGCCCGCGGTACCTGTACTTCTCTTTAGTGTCCACTGAGAATAACGTGTTCGACATTCAAGTGACAACACTGGAAAGGATTTCAAAGCCTCGAAGCCCCGAACGCCGTACACCCCGACGGCTCTTCTGCCTGCCCTCTCATTGGCTTCCAAATGCAGCAAGCTCCTTCTTTACTTAAAATATGTTCATCTTTCACACGGGTCTTGGCTGTACCACAGAAATACAGTACACATAAGTAGGCTCTTACTTCTGAGTCTCAGCTAACCCTGCCCAGCACAAAGCTTCAAAGCTGCTAAGGCTCCTGATACTACTGAGATTTTTTCAAATAAAACTGGAGAACAAAGTTGTGCATTGGCTTGCCCCAGTTCACGACAGGCTTTTCAGTGTTAATACCGTTCCTCTAGCTCAGGCTGGATTTCCATAAGAAAATATAACAAACACTCAGTAATTTAATAAAACAGACACGGTCTAAGTCCCCTTACCCCAAACCTTTGGGACACTTCATGGTTCTGAACAGCTATTTGATACAGGTTTTAGGTGAAGGAGCAAATGCAGGGGGAAAAAAAATCAGTAAGATAAAGGAATGAAAGATTTACTGAGCGATAGAAGCAATTGGCCTTTCATGCCTAAACTTTCAAACAAGTTTGTTTGGGTTTTGTTTGTTAGTTGGCTATTCTTTCTGGCTTGCTACAGATTTAAAAGCCTTTGAAAATCAAGTCACATTGGCCCAAATATACTAAAGTATATTCATATAATACCATGCAATCATTCAAAAAAATTCTTTACTGATATGGGAGGATTTCCAAGATACATTGCTGAGTAAAAAGTAAATGTGTTACTGTTTGTATGGGGTAAAAAGAAAAAAGAAACATGTATATACATATTTGTATGGTTATAGACTGTCTCTGGATGGATATTGCCTTTTAGAGTGGCTGTCATTGGTGGGAGGTGTTCCTCTTTGTTTAAATCCTTTGTCATTTTGTTTTGTAAGATATAAATGAATTGCTTGTCTAAAAAGATAAATAAAATTTAAGAAATATTAAAGTCATTTAAGCTATAGTACAATCAAGATTTGGTGATGGAGGGATAGCATGGTTAATTGTGAATTCTGGTTTGTAAAGGTAATTGTAGTCATTACTCATCTTTACACCAAGTCTGTTAACAACTTGCCAAAGGAAGCTGATACGGAGTTTTCTTCTCTGCCTGCCTGTCCTCTCCAACAGCGGCACAAACAGGCAGGGATATAGGAAGGAAGAGAAAACAGAAGCAAAGACAAGGTTTAATCAGCAAAATTAACAAAGGACATCTGACGATACTCGTTTACTTTCTGAGCTGGGACATTTCCTTGTGTCTTGGGAACTATTTTCAGGACTTTGTAAATTCGTACTTATTAACATTCTAAGAGCTTGGAACTGAAAAGCAGAGAACCCTAAAGCCTGGGAAAGGCAAGAACTCTGCCAGACCTTTGGGTCTGGCAGAACCATCTTGAAATAGCTCTTTGGAGTTTGCTGTCCCACTTCCAGCAAAGGGAGACAAAGAGCAGGAACACGCAGAGGGTCATGTACATGGTCTGAGAAGTTCTCCTGCTTCCTGAGGTTTTTTTCAACTCTGTAGTCCAGTAAATAGCCAAGATGGTCAGAGTGAGCCCAAGAACCCCGCTGGGGCCCAATAGGGGACACTCCTCTAGAAAACAGTTTCAAAACTTCCTCATGATAGACTCCTTCCACCCAAACAAAACAAGCAAATGCAAACAAGCAAACAAAAGCACACAAAAATCTTCTTCTTTTCAACTTTTTTCTAATTCTCTTTAACAAAACCCAAAACTTCCTTTCTCCACTAATAGCAGCGATTCTCAACTTGGCCACTATTGACGTTTTGCAGCATGTAATTCTTTGTTACTCCAGGGACTGTATTATGCATTGCAGGACTGGAAGCAGCCATCCTGGGCTCTGCCTAAGTGCCAGTAGCATCCCTCCCCAAATTGCGCGCGCACACACACACACACACACACACACACAGATATAACAAATATGTCTATATGTGTATGTGTGTTTTATATATTTATACATTTGTTAGCAGTCAGAGATGTGGTAGAATGCAGGGTGACATTAAGATGTTGTGTGGATACTTTCCCTTTACCCCTCCAAACTCACTCCCCACCCTTCTCCATCTTTTCTGTGCCTCATGAAATTGACCCTGATGGGCAGCACTGACAAGCATCGTTCTCTCTCTCTCTCTCTCTCTCTCTCTCTCTCTCTCTCTCTCTCTCTCTCTCTCTCATTTCTGGTTAGGTTCAGCCATTGGGAGGAACTGCCCAGTGGGCATGTGAGATGCTTTGGTTCCCCCTTGGCCAGATCATGGCTGGTTGACTGCTTTCCACCTCCATGGGCCAGAGCTCCCAACAAGAGGCTGCCTCTGTGCCTACAGCTTGCTCTAGTATGTAAGGACCACTCCCTCCCCTTGACCTTCATGCCTGGGATCCAGCAGTTATGGTTTCCTGCTATTGCTCATTCCAGGATAGTATACCATTCCTCCCTGGTTTCCCTAAATTCTTTTATATTTTGTCCCTTTATTAAAATTCCCTGGAATTGCTCAGTTTGAGCATGCCATCTGTGTCCTGACTTACACAGATGACATGGAGAATCATTTGAGGAGTTGTTGGTCTGAAACAGGATGAGGACTTCCTGGGGTCAATAGAAATCACCCAATAGATTGAAGTGTCTGAGCCAAAACAGACCGTGATACCATTTCTCTCCATATTTCTTCCCCAATAACTATATCCAAGTCCAAAGTCTCTCACTTGCAACATGAGGAAATCTTTGGCCTGATATCAAGTAGACAGTTGTCTAGGCCATGTTTGGCCTTCTCAGAACAGGCCTGACTGAGGACTTTGAGAAAACACTTTGAGAGAGAAGACACGAGGTGATCTTCCCCCAAGAGAGCACAAACTCAATCCTCTTTACTGCATAACTCACAAGGATGAAAGTAGAAAATATGAATGCATTAACCCCTATGTGAGAGCATTATCTGGAAATTGAGTGTCCTATAATATAGCATCAAACTTCCTTCACGGATGTAGAGTATCTCCATCTCAGTTCCAATGTGGCCAAGAGGGGAAGTAAACTATGTCGGCATGTGGGAAAAAGGGGGTCCTCTTCACTGGTCCCTGGGCTGTCTGGATTGAACAAGGGGACACTGGATCTCCCAGGCCTTAACGCAAGAGGTAGGAAGGAGCACGGCTCAGTACAGCGCTGGCTCACAGGCACCCAATGTAACGAGGGCAGGTGCAGCAAGGATGAGCCCAGGGAGCCAGCTCTGCATCTGGCAGCAGTGCCTCTGGGCCAGGCCAGGACAACGACCTCGATTGTCCCTCCCAACAGTAGCGCTGCTGATCCCGGAGAAAAGAAAGCCATGGGGCCATTTGGACCAGGCCTCCGTAGGAAGAATGCTGCCCTTTCTCTGTGGCTCTGGGTCCCAGAGTCATGGAATCAACAGCTCAGAAGCTGGCAGCCCCCTCAGAGGCCTGGGCAGCCTCCCCCATGATCACATGGCCCAAGACACTCTGCTCTTTGTGACAGCAGCTTGGCTGGGTGGGCCCAGGACCTCTGCAGACAAAGATGCTTCAGGTGCCCCCTGGACCCTCTGGAAATTGATGAAAGAGTCGCACTTCCCTCATCTGTGCCCCCAGCATGCCCAGCTCACCTGGTCCCTGGCCCCCCATGACCTAACACTTGACTGTTGTTCTCAGTAGAATTGGTTGTGAGCCCATGCCAGAGACAGCATCAGATTCAGGGAGCGCGAGGGCAGTACAGACACCTTCAGGGCTTTTGCCTCATGCAGCTAATGTCAGAGATGTTTTATGAAAACAAGAGTTGAGGTCACATTGCTTCTTGGATAAAAGGAACTTTGCTTCAAAGAAATTTACTTGCTAAACAACACTAGGAAAATTGCCAGAATATCACTTGGCACTGCCAGCCACTTTTGAGCTGCCTAGAGGTTCCAGCATTGCCAAGTAAACCACTCCCCTTACATCAGGGCTCCAGAGACCTGATGGCTAAACCTCGTGGACTCTCAGTCTCCCCCTCTGTAAGAGCAGAGAGGCTGGACTCAATGAGCCCCAAAGCTATTTCCAGCTCTACACTCCATTCAGATTTAGGAACATCCTGTCTCTTGGCACCTACAAAGGAGAAGTTAGCCAAGAAGGGAAAGGAGGTAGCGCAATTCTGGAGCCAGAATGCCCAGGTTCAAATCCCAGCTCCGCTACTTACCATCTGGGCAAGTGAATTCATCTCTCTGAGCCTCTGTTTCCTCATTTGGATATTGGAAATAACTAGCATCTACATGGTGGGGTTGTCATGAGGAGTAAATAAAATACTGTCCGTAAATCATTTAGCATACCCCTAGCACAGAGTAGGTGCACTACAAGCAGTTGCTGTTTTCGTTACTCTCTTTACTCAGATAGCATCTGAGTCTTTTCCTGTCACTAGATCAGCCTTGTTAAAAGCAGTTTGGCAAAGAGGCTCTCACAGGGCAGAGAATAGTGTTTTTCTGGGGGAACGGAAAATAATGCCAACCTTCTCTTCTCGGCTACCATTCTCCCGTGCCGGGAAGAGATCTTGGCCAGGGGTCTGTGGTACCTTACAAATCTAGCAGAATGCTCTTTCTCCCAGATTGGAGAGAAAAGCCAAGCACAGCCCAGAGCTTCCATGCAAGTCCTGGCCAAGGCTTTGTCAGAGCCTGAAGCTGCTGCAGGCTCCTTTCCCCACCTCCCCAACTCTTAGTTCCTACTTAAGGCTCTCAGCCCCCAACCTCCAGATCTGTGCTCAGGGCACTCACCCTCCCCTGATCAGCTGAACAGTGCAAGTGAGTCATCTCGTACATTTCCATAGATGTGGAAGCCACTGAGTCAGAGCCGACGTGCTAGGGGTAAACAAAATGAGTGGGAGCTGGGGGGTCTGGCCCCAGAGCCCAAGAAAACAACCACAGGGGGAAGGGCAAATCTGAAATCCCCCAGGGTTAACTTCCAAGCAGCACACAGTAGGAGCGGCCCTTGACCTTAGAATTTCAGCCCATGAAGGGCCTAAGAAGCCCTATCAGCTGGTCAATGCCTCAATACTTTGTTAACAACTACGTGTTGGACCAGGCACTGGATATGGCCACTTTACTTTCCAGTGGCTTTACCAAGCCTGCCCTTTGTAGAAAATACCTCTGCTTCCCTTGCCCTCTTGTTTGTGGTTGGGTTTGGCCAATAGGAGGCAGCACCATAAGAATGGAGGACAAAACCCAAGTGGGGTCAGGGCATTTAGTTTCCTGGTTCCTATTCCCACTCCCAACCTAGGTCTCTTCACCTAAAGCCACAGCTTCTGTCAAGATGCTCTTTCTTCAGTCTCCAATACTTTCCCTTTGGACCTAGGAGTGAGTGAAGCCTCTTCCTGTTATTGGCCCCTATGTTTTCCCTCAGCTTCGTCCACTGCCCTGTCAGGCCCTGGCTCCCCTACGCTGCCTCTGTTTCCTCAGGACCCTGACGTAGGCCACGTGTTGGCCTAAGGGCTCATGGCTCCAACAGCTGTGCCTTCTCTGTCTTTTTTCATATTTGTAACACGGGCCTCCCTGGTGGCCTAGGGGTTAAATCTCAGCACTAGCACCTTGGTGGCCTGAGTTTGATCCCCAGCCAGGGAGCTAACCCACATGGTATAGCAGACCTCTCCTGTTTAACCCACTGCTCCCCTCAGCTGTGTATTTCGGTCGACCTGCCTGTTCTGCTCCCCACTTTGTCTCTGGTGAACCTGCTCACCACCTCACACCTCTGGCCTGCACCCCAGCTTGTATGTAAAAATAAAAATAAATCTTTTAAAAAAAGATATATTAAAAAAATGAACACATACCACATATATGTTAGATATGAAGTCCCAACCCAACTTAAAAATAGAGAAGACTACCAATGCTTTTGCAATTTTCTATGTTTCACAGGAACATCTTCATTATCAGACAGACAGACACACACACACACACACACACACACACACACACACACACACACACGTCACCATGGTAAAAGCGTGGGGTAAACCAATGACCTTCCTTTTCCACTTAGCAGCTCAGGGCTCACATATCAGGGCACATCTGACCCCAGAGACCACGTCCTAGAAATGGCGTAGAATGTGATAGCCACACAGTTAGACCCTCAGTGGGTAGAACCCTTGGGGACAGGGAACACTGACGTAATTCCAGTAGTCCTCCACACTTTCTAATGAGGAACTAGGACAGAACGTCACACACCCAGGACTTCAGGCAGCTTTCTTTCCTTCTTGCTGCAATAATCAGAACTGTTTGCAGCCAGCAATTTGGCGCCTCAGCGTCCAGACTCCCAGTAGGTGCCTGGGCCTGACCATTATGGCGGATATGATGATCATGATTACAGGATGGCTGGGCCGTCCAGCAAAGTGACCAGTAATTTGCAATCTAATGGCCATTCGGAAGCGAGTAATATTATGGACTTTACCCTGCAATTGTGAAACAACCAGCCCGCTCTAATGTAGCAGTTTTCCCATCAAAAGCCCAGCCTTTGCTTTTGATTTCTGCTAATCAGTAGCTGTGCCAGCTTTGGCTTTAGGTTTGGAGAAGCTAAACAAGAGAGCATGAAATGATACACTCCTCTTTAGGGCTCCTGAATGAGAAGTTAGGCAACTCTGTCAAGAAGAGGGGGGAAAAACAAGTGAAAGAAGCATCTGGGAGGCAATTTCATGTCTTAAAAGAGCAACAGAAGCTGGTCCCAAAAGCTTTGCTGAATATAGTAATGTGTTGCCTGGGAATCTGGAAAAACACATCCAGGCATGACAGACACAGTAAGGCATGTGCACAGGTCCAGTTGGGCGCATACTCACAGCCCGATCCATTTGTACACACACACACACACACACACACACACACACGCACACGCATGCACAAGAATACAATTCCCTTCATCCACAGAACCTGAAAGATTCGCAAAATAAGCTTTGAGAGCTTCTCCTGTTTGTTGTCCACAACTCTGTTTGCTGGAGTAGCTCAGTTCCATCCGCCTTGATGTTAGTGACAATATCAGGAGAGGACACAGTCGGATGAAAGGCTCAGGTCACACGGCTCATGGTCCACTGGGACACTTCCATTTTATGCCACTCCTCTGCACTCTGTGACACAAACAGCAGGAACTACTGGGCGCTCGTCGGTTCAAATCCATCGCTAATAACCAGTTTGACCTTGAACGGTCCACTTAGCCAAGTTGGTATGTGGAAGAGAGTGAAGACAATACTTTCTGTACAGAAAGGTAATGGCTTGGTTTTCTTGAGCCTCAGTTTCCTCAGCTATAAATAGGCATGATTGTACCTAGTCAGTCACAGGATGTCCTGTGAACCAATGATCTCTTGTCTGTGTAAGCATTTTGAAACATAAAACAGGATGTCCAGAAGCTAGGCAGCACTCACTACCCACCTGCTGGGGGAACTAATCACACCTTCTGCCCTGGCTCTGGCCTCAGTGCCAGCTCCTTGCCCACATCCTGTCTCTTAAGAAATGCCCTGTCTCTTAAGAAATCGCTTCTCCACCACCTGCATTCCGAGGCGACCCATGCCTGCAGGCTGGCCCTCCAGCTATGCATTGCCACTACTGGAAAGCACCGCCCAGAATATAAGGCGAAAGGAAAAGAGACAGAGTTAGCAAGGCTTAATTCTCTCAGGCTGTGGTCATGATATCACAGATGGAGAGTACTGGTTTCCCAGCACAGAGTGGATTCCTACCTTCCAAACTCCTGCCTTCTTCCCCTGGAGGAAAGAACAACTTGCTATGTCTCCTATAATTGCAAGCCATGGTGGGATTCCTAACAGAGCAAGCTTCATGAGCGCAGAATCTGCACCTTTTTTTCTAAATCCTGCACCAGGTCACTCCCAGAACACAGAGTTCACGAGAGCAGGTAATTAACCAGTGGTAAAAACTTCCACTAGTACTTGGTGGTGGGACTTGAAGTGACTGTATTTTCCAGTTCTGTTATATGCATGTGATCAGAAAAGAAAAGAAGAAGAGTATCATGACCTACAAGCCTTTATCCAACCTGAGCCTGGTACTACCACTCCTCTTACCTCTCTCACTGCTATGTCTCTCTTGGGAGGATGGGCCCATCAAGTGTCTACCCCAATGGAATAAGAATATGGGAACCAGCATCCAAAAGGTAGATGGGTCAGGCCAACAGAGACAATGGCCAAGTTGTGATTCCTCTAACCCTGGCTTTTACAGAATCATAAATTGGGGTGCCCATTGATAATCTCAGCGGGAGATTGTGATGAAACTGAAAGGCAAAAAGGAAGGCAATTGGTAAATAGCTAAAAAGAAAGAGATTGAGTGAGCAAGAAAGAAGATAGATTACATGACCAAGCAAGAAAATAGATAACACTGGAAACCAAGGTGGGCACTGGGTTGCCTCCTCCAAATCCATTCCACCGCAGATGATTAATCTAAAGCAATCAAGTTACCCCAGGGATGTGCCACTGAACAAGAGGTGTGAGACATCGAGGGAAATTTCCTCCCTCTTAAAAGAAAGTCACAGAAAGGAACAATCCCTCTTCTTCCTTTAAATATCATCATATCTACGTGTGATTTCTAGAATAGCTACAGCCATCTAGCTAGCATCCAGCTGACAAAGCTAGCATCAAAGTGGCAGAGGAGAGAAGATGGGTCCTTGATGACATCACTAATCTAGGAACAGTCAATCCTGGGAGCTTGGCATCTATCCAACCTGGATCTTCAACTTCCATAAGATAGTACATGTCTCTTATTTGAGCCAGTCTCAGTGGGGTTTTCTGTTAATTGCCACTTAAAGCATCTTAATTGAGATAAGAAACCATGCCCCCCCAAACGAGACAGGTCGGAGGAGGGCAGAAGCAGGCTCAGGGGAAACTGTATCATTGACGCAAGAGTGGACCCACAGCCACACTGCACATTGACATGATAAGGGCTCTTTCTTACCTGCCCCATGTAAAGCTAGGATCAGTCCCAGCATAGCCCAGAGCCAGCTGAGACTACAGGTGTGGAATTCCCAGCTTCAGCTGCCAAAGAGCTGAGAGGGCACAGAGCCAGCCACTCCATTATAAAAACCCATTCCAGGCCTCCTGGACACAAATGTCCTGGCCAGTTCGGCACTTCCCTTCCCTCTAGGGGCCTCCCCTCAGCCTTCTCATCAGTCAGGCCCCACAGCTGCCAAGTGGAGAGACCAATTCCAAATGGGGAACAGTGCTCTGTGGAGTTCGTCTCAGAACGGTATATCCCTGAACAGCTGGGGCTTGGGGGCACTTGTCCCCTGTCGAAGTTCTCATTCCTGAGCAATGGAAACACACACTTAAAGGCACCAGCTCTCAGATCCACTGCTCGGCATACTGGGAATGGCAGAAAGGTTAGTTGAGCATATTTCAGATGGAGATCAGTACTTCTTAGTTTTAATGCCACATGAGTCCTCATGCTGTTTGTAACTAGTACTTTTCCAACGGGGAGGAAAGGCCAAGGAACGTCAGTGTTAACTTCATTAACCCCCAGAGTAGAAAGCTCAGAGGCTGTGCCTTTAATTTTACAGGTGAGGAAACAGAGGTCCAGGAAGATGAGAGAGGCACTCGTGGTGTCACATCATCAGCCCCGGACCGGGATAGAGTTCAGGTCTTCCCATGCCAGGTGGACTTTGTTTCTGTCCTCTGCTGTGACACAAAATCCAGTTGCGGGTGTCCAGGGTGGGGTGGTTAATGCTTTCAAATTAATACTGCTACTTCACAGGGCCCTCTGGGGATTAAAACTCTTTTTTCCTCCTAACAACATTTTTTTTTTAATCATAAATGATGAACAACCGTGTTGGTACATCATGTTGCTAGCAGGAAGTGACATAGTGCTGGTTACACACTTCCTGATTTAAGAGAGGAAAGGGGTGTTTGTTGCGGGAGCTCCAGGAAAGAACTGAGAGACCCATGAGCAGGTGGTGTGGACACAGAGCCCATAGCAAAGGCCGATAGCTGCTCGGGAAGAGGCCCTTCACTGAGACCATGCCAGGTGGGCCACCCTCTCAGAAGCTGCGGGAGCTATAGCCCACCTTGCACAGAAGAAGGAGGGTTCAGGACCTAACACAGTGGTTCCCCAAACCACAACGGTTCCCAAAACCCAAAACCAATTGTTCCTGTGCACTCAACGAGTTTTACCCTGCTGCCCCCAGACGCTTCCAATCCAAACCTCTGGGTAGAAACCACACATTGCTCAAAGCACCCCAGGTGATTCTAACACTCAGCTGAGGCATTGTGGATACGCATATGGACAAGTGTGGAGAGCCCGCCAGTCAGAGGCTCCCCAAGTTGAAGGGAAGAAACTGCCTCATTCCTGGAGCTCTTTCCACTTGTAGAAAAGTGTTTTCTGGTCGAAAGGACCTTGCTGTGGGCCAGATACGGAACTGAATAGGTCCGCTGCTAGCAACTGGAGGAATTTAGTTCAGGCATGAACACGCCGTCCAACTAGCGGGAGAGGTAGAACAGACCAAACTACAGCCCTCTGTCTGACTCCTGACCTTCTAACCCATGACTGGGTAGTATTTGGGCACTTGAGTTTCTATTATCCATCATGGCATCATAGGCACCATGGAAGAGGGAGGGAAAGCCCCACACAATGGAGGGGTCACTCCTTTGTGCAGCCCAGAATTTTCACCTTCTTCCCAAGTTCCTGTAGGAGTTGATGCTGAGGGGCAGCACAGTTTATGGGTTATTCTGAAACCTGAGATGTTAGAATTGGAACAGATCTCAAAGATCAATCTGTTTCACCTCTAGACCGTCAGGGCTCAGAAATACCATGAATTCTTAATAAACACTTCTTAGGCAAATAAGTAACAGCACTTACCGTGATACATTAAGAATTATCTGAGCTCATCAACAGTAAACTGTGTGGCAGGTACTGAGGACAGAAGGATGAATTAGACAGTGTTTGAAACGTAAGGAAAACTTTTTTTTAATGCCAAGCAAGGACTACAGAAAGGCTCTCTTCTTCCTGTTGAACATTCGACCATCCTAATTTCTCATGTTGGAGAGATGCAGAACATCACACACCAATAACTCAAAACTAATGAAAAGGGCTAGAAAAAAAATAACAGACCATCATAGAGGTCAAAGAACTTCATTAAAATAGTTAAATTCACAACTCAACAAAAATAAACAATCCAATCAAAAATGGGGCAGAAAAGCTAAAATGACACTTCCTCAAAAAGGAAATGCAAATGGCCAACAGGTACATGTCATTTACTGGACCAGCATTCTTTTAAAAGCATATTTGGATTCCTCACAAGGATATAAGCATCTTCTTTTACTTTTTTCCATTTCCCCCAGTTTTATTGTGATATAATTGACATATCACATTGTATTGGTTTAAGGTATACAATAAAATGGCTTGTTATTTACATATGTTGCAGAAATAATGACCCAATAAATATAGTTATCCATTACTTCCCATAGTTACTAGTTAATATTAATTTTTTTTCTTATGATGAATCTTTTTTTTTAAAGATATTTATTTATGCATACAAGCTGGGGTACAGGCCAGAAGTGTGGGGCAGCGAGAGGGTTCACCAGAGACAGAGTGGGGAGCAGAACAGGCAGATCAGAGATACACTGCTGAGGGAAGCAGCGGGCGAGGCAGGAAGGGTCTGCTGCGCCATGCGGGAATCTCCCTGGCTGGGCTTCGAACTTGTGTCTCCACTGCCGACAGCTCCACAGCACAGCACTTAACCGCTGCGCCACCAGGGAGGCCCTCTTTTTTTTTCTATAGTGTACTTATCACAATTTACATTTGCATTTTTTTTTGAGGGTACATTTGCAGAGCCCTTAGTATTTAAGCTATGGTAAGGACAAGGATAAAGACCCATTTATATCCCCAGAGCCCAGAACTTAGTAGGTGTTCAACAAATGTTTGTTGCATGAATAAATGAATGAATGTGAATGAATGCACAGATAATAGAGCATAGGAGTCCATCCATCATGGGCAAAACGCTGCGCATTAGATGAGAAAAATGTCACCATGAAACCACTCTGATGAAAAATAATAAAAACAAGGAGTGAATATCAGCCAAGATCACTAATGAATCTTCTATTTAGAGACACAACCAAAAATATGAAAACAAGGAGAGACTATAAAAGACCACTGACTGATAAATTCAGAGCACTGTTATACCCCTGAGCATGAATAAAGTCCTGCTTACCTAAACGGTGTTAGTGAGTTTCTGCATTATTTGTGTTTTGCTTAGAGGAGAACACCATGGCTGTCCGTCAGCCTCCATGTTCAAATGTCCCAATCAAGTGGCGGCAGTAATTAGGGAGTGCTGGCAAAAGGACGTTGGAGAGAAATCAGCTTGCATATTTTTCCTTCTATTGTGGCTGGCTCATTTGAATGATAATGTATTGCAGCCTAGCGTGTAACATCCATTGCGTTGAATAATGAAGCTACTCTGGACTCTCTGTACCTGAGTGGCCAGTGACAAAACCAGAGCAACATCTTTGGGCAATAAAAAGATGAGCTCAACATGGCAGGAGACAGATGCTGGAAATACCCCACTGCAGGCACCATAGGGAGTTTCCACCACCGAGAGCTTCATTTATTTAACTTACAGTCATTTTTCCAGCTGAGAGACTTGAAGGCGGCTGGCTGGTAGCATCCTGAGGTGATGAAACACTGGGGTGGAAGACCAAAGGAGGTGCAGAACCCCTGACCCCAGGGGGATCCTTAAAGCCCTTGAGCCTATTATCTGCTCTCAAGGATTCAAGGGAAAACTTGGCTCAACTCAGAGAATGGAACCAGATAAAAGCTGGAGGGCCCTGCCGGTTTGGGAATATTCAAATATCACTTTATTTTTGTTGACACAGCTATCCCTTGTATGACACCCACACTGTAGACACCTGGTGCTGGAAACCTGAAGCCAGGTACTAGCAGCAGCAAGGTAGGTGATGAGGAGTGCAGTCTCTAGATCCAGACTGCCAAGGTTTGAAGCCTGGCCTGCCACTTGCCAGCTGTGAGACAGTTGCGTGCCTCAATTTCCCCATCCATAAATCGCAAAAGTGATAATAATAGCATTTACTTCATATACAAGATTGCTGTAAAGTTAAAATTGTGCAAATTGCTATAAAGCACTTAAAGTAGTGGCTTATGCATAACCAGCACCTGATCAATATTAGCTCTTATCAATATAGCTCCATGCAAATGCCAGGAACCCTTGACCTCCAGGTGCCAAAGCATGACTTAATGGCATTGTGTAAGAATCAGACTGTCAGGGCTTCACTCTGCTACAGACTAGCCAGGTCCCTTGGGCAAGTTATTTAACCTCCTTAGCCTCAGTTTCTTTTTCATAGGGTTGTTGGGAGGGATTAGTTAAATAACACTTAAAAGAGGGCACAGGGCCTCCCTGGCTCAAGGGGTTAAGTTGCAGCACTATGAAGCTCTCCGCAGCCACTGCAGCACGAGTTCCATCCCCAGCCAGGAAGCTTCCCACATGGCGCAGCAGACCTCTCCTGCCTCACCCGCTGCTCCCCTCAACAGTGTATTTCTGTGAGTCTCCCTGTTCTGCTCCCTGCTCTGTCTCTGGTGAATCCTCTCACACCCCACACCTCTGGCCTACACCCCAGCTCTTGTATGCATAAATAAATAAATCTTTAAATAAAAAAGGAGTGTCTGGCACATAGTACACACATAGTACATTTAGTACAGCATTGTGCTACTGTCATCCTCATCATCAAAAACCACCATAAGTAATTTGGTCTTTAGACAGTAGATAGTGTGACGTCATGAGCTATTCATTTGAGGAATCACCTATGCAGACCTGTGTGCTTGAAACCTTGCTCCGGCAGCAAGTTAGAAAGTGGACTAGGGCGGGTAAATCTTGGCAGGGAGACTACTAAGTCTTTAGCAAGGATCAAGGCAGAGGGTGGTAATTGCAAAATCATCCTCTAAAATTCCTTAAATAACCAGGGCCTACACACTTGCAATTAGCTATTTTATTTGTTTGTCTTTTCTGCTATGCCATACATACCAGTACTGGGTTCTGGTGGGCAAGGTCTAGTTTACTTGGGAAACATGACAAGGTAAGTGATCAAGTCTCTCTCTCTCTCTCTCTCTCTCTCTCTCTCTCTCTCTCTCTCTCTCTCTCTCTCTCTCTCTCTCTCTCCCCACTGCCCCATAAGCCCTCACTCCAGTATATATTGTTTAATTTCTCTCAGTTTTAATATGCAGCCTAACTCTGCTAATAATATACACAGCAAGACTTCCTGAAACCCTTCTGGAACAAGACCCATTATTAATACTCAGATAAATCATGTGAGTGACTTGGGGTTGGGGAAGTACGGGAAGGAGTGACAAGAAGTAAAGCTATTTTGAACCTACAGATGCGAAGGCTAAGAAAGGCGCCCCAGGTACAATCCTACTCTCTGGGCCTGGAGCCTCGAACCTCAGAGGAAGCAGTGAGACTGCAGCTGCTCCCCACCCTGCCACTTTCATTCTCCCGGCCTGTCATTTCTAAGTGCTCTTTCATACAGGAGGTTTGGGCCCACCCCACTGGCTCCCCTTCCCTGTGACAGGACACACCTCTTCCCCCGCTCCCTGGGCCTGTCAGCGCCAGCGGAGCCGAGATCCGTGAATGGCAAAGCACGCAGAACGGGAGCCAGACAGTGCTCATCATCCTGTCACCAGGACAAAGGGAGGAAATTCCATTATGTCACCTTCCACAAGCGAGAGACAGCGACAATTTCCCCGTAAACACCGCGCTGACACTGTTATGATGTATCTCAAGCACTTCTAATCAGCATGGAAGCGGAGAGGCCGCGGAAGCTCTTCAGCCTGAAAGCCGCCGTTCAGCTGGAATTGTGGTCTCCTGTTGTTATTGAAATGACCTGGCTGGGAGTATCCCCCATGCTCTGCGCCCATCAAGTCAAATACAAATTTGTATGTAGCTTGCTCTGCTTTGCGAGGTACATTCATGTCGCCCACTTACTCTGGGGGAGCGCCAGAAGTGAGGAGTCTTTTATATTAAGCGACCACATTTCACCTCTGTTTACTCATTGCCCTCTCGTGTCATCTCCCCTTCTCGTGCTTTAAGAGGGAAACAGTTTTTATTTCTCTAATTTAAAAAAAAAAAGTACTTTAATTTTTCCAGTTTTGACGCAGGAGAAGGCTTCTCTTTCTCTAATGTCTTCTTACCAGCAGTGGCAATGGCTTCAGTGTCTAAAGGTTTGGTCAGCGCTATCCAGCTATAGAAGTGATTCTAGTTTAAAACCCACTTGCTCTCTCCCAGCAAATTATTTATTAATTATAAAGGTAGACATCACCTTTACCAGGTGATCAAATTTAACATCACAAACAAACAAAAATTTAACAGGACAAACTGATGTCAAATTCCTGCCAGAACAGATATAATCTGAATTGAATTTTGAGGAAATGCTGGAAAAACCAAACTGGAGGAATTCTACAACACAATTCGGCTCTTCTCAGAAACGTCAATGTCATGAAAAAAGCCAGTCTGAGATGCTGTCCTAGATTGCAGGAGACTGCAGAGGCCTCATGGTTGACTGTTGTATTACATCAATGGAAATTTCAAGAATTTGATAACCATATTGTAGCCTTATAAGAGAAGAGAAAATATGTGCTGAAGTATTTGGGAGTCAAGTTTATAACTTACTTTCAAATGGCCTAGCAAATAATAATGTTGTGCCAATAAGAACTTCAAATATAATTGCCACTTTTATTTAATGCCTAGGGTGATGGACATGATGGGGAAAATAGATCCAGATCTCTCTGGAGGGAACTTCGACAGAACTTCAACATGCAAGACACACAGAAATGGAGAAGAGGTGGAGATGCCAGGGAGAGAGAAATTATTATGAGCCCAATATTCATGTGGGTGCTTTTCCCACTGCCTCTCTGCCTGCTCGCCCAGAGGCGTTCTGGTTGCCCACCCGGTCAATCCAGACGGCTCCATGAGAGAATGGCTGGCTGGTGCCCAGGAGTACTGGCCCCTCACCACACAGCCATCACACACACCCTGCTGACCAGTCTGTCCAAGAACCAAAGATTAGGAGGGTTCTGAGACCCCTCAGAGCCAATTCTACCAGTTATGGGAGACACTGCCGGCCCAGAGGGGTGAGCTCTCCGTTAAAAGAGCTCCTTTTAGAATTTTCCTTTCCTCATGTTACCTTCCCATAGAGGATAATACAGAGCTGAAGTTTGTGAGTTGGATTACTTCCATCCATAAAATAAAGACTATAAAATCTTTTCACCTTAATCAGGATAAAAAAAAGCATCTTTTTGTCTCACTATATTATCACTGTGTCATATTTAACAGTTACGGTTATTGACAGGTATATAAAACTTTTGGTGACAGAGAAAATAGCTTCCTATAAAGTGTTTACTCTTCTTTATTGATAATAAGTTGGCTTCTCTAGCCCTACCATGAGAATACAGACCACTAACAAGAGATGAAATCCATTTATATGGCTTTCCACAATCACTCCTTTCACTCTGGGGCTCAGTTCTAGGCCTTGCCTTTTAAATTTCAGCATCTGTGGGAGCTCGAAGCCCAAAAGCAGGGTCATATTACTTCTGTAATGAGGAAAGTATAATTCTAATAGCATCATGGACTACACCCTTTCATTTTTCTTCATCGAGCCAGACTGAGCCACTGTGTGCCTATGACTTGAATCTTTAAAAGAGAAATTTCAACTGTAGGGAAATATGAAAGATCTGTCTGCATGCAGTGCCAGGCGGTCGCCATGCATACTAATAATAATGTGCCAATAATAACTTTAGATATAATCACCACTCTTATTTAATGCCTACTGTGTTCCAGGCACTTTAGTGAGGCTGCCATTTGCAGTTGTGTCCGGCACTAAAGCGTCCGACTGAGGGGCAAATGCAGACTGAAACCATGGGCCAGCCGCTTTGCCCTTGGGCAGGCTGTGTCGTCCTGAAGAGAGGGGTGTCTTTTTGAAATGTGCTGTCGTGTGTGCTGGGAATGTCCTGTTTAGATAATATTTCAGCCTCAATGCACTTTACAACAAGGAAATGCACAGCTCCCTGACTTGAAAACCACAATTTTTTTCCTCATGTGGCACTAACCAGTTTTTTCTCATGTAACATTGCCTTTCAACGGAAAGAATCCACAGATCAGTTGATGATGATGATGATGATGATGATGATGATTTTAATTCTATGGGTACATCAACCAAAAATAGAATTGATTCACCCACTCCCTTCACAAATGCGTATTCATCTTCTCTGCACCGGATGAGCTTCAGCAGAAGTCTGTAGAGGCAGTGAGGCTGCGGCCTACGATGGGACCCAGGGGATGCAGTCTCAAAAAACAAAATTGGTATGAGTGAATAATTAAAACCCTAAAGAGAATGGGAGTTCAAACATGGAGAGACTTCAGTGCTGAGATGCTTGAAGGGTGTTCGAGGGAAGCCTTGAAGGATAAGAAATTGGATATACAAGATGGTGGGGAAGCTCCCGGCGAAGGTAAGAGCTGCCCCTGTGCAGTAAAACTGAAGCTCCGCGATCCTTGTTTTGACCTTGGCCTCCTGGTCTCTTTGTTTCTTGGTGTCGACCCAATGCTTTTGCTGCCTTGCCTAGCACAGCCCGGGCTCTGTGGCCGCACGCTTGGTTCGCCCAGCACATGCAGCACACCCAAACAACACGCAAAGTCCCCTGTTTTGCACCCACACGAGCGTGTGAGATAAGAATCCCTGTGCTGGTGTTCCTATCTTTGGGCTTCACCCCACTCCAGACCCTGAGCAGGGCTCTCCAGTTTCCCAGGAGCTCTCTTTCCACTCACAAAACTGCAAAGTCAGAACGACAGCCTTCCTCGCACCCGCCGCTACCACCCTCCTGTCTGCCCTCCTCACCTCCCAAGGCGAGGCTTTACCAGCTGTTCCTCCCCACCCGCAAGCCACCCAAGCAGCCGGTGTCCCAGCTGATTCCCCGGGACACCCCTGGCAGAGCGGAGACTAGGCGGCTCCCAATCCTCTGCTCTGGAGTGTCCTCGGGCATTATCCTCTCTGGCCTCCACTCTCAATCTCTTTCACGTTCCTTTAGCCAACCAGTTATTTGCAGTTTGTCTCGTAGGGACTTTGGAAACAGCAGTGGACAGAGCAGACAACACTACTGGCCCACGTGGAACGGACACAGACTCACTTTCCCCCTGCATCTTCCTCCTCAGCACTGAGCAGAGGCCAGAGGCGGCTCCGGCTCCCAGCCTTTGCCTCTGCGCTCTCCTTGCCTGGCACATGTTTCCACGCCATCCCTCCATCACACTCCTCCCACCCACCTAGGGATCCAGACCTGAGACCCTCCTCCATGCCCTGACCCACCCTAAGCTACTATCATCCACCTGCTATGAGAAATAGGGCTTCATTTTTTTCTTGCCAGTGGTGCCGCACAGTCGCTGCAGGAGCAGGCTGTGACTCCCTGGTCTTCGTGTCCTTAGCACCCACGGAAAGCCTAGGACATAGTTTCTACCACATGCATGTTATGGCATGTTATGGCAGCCCTACGTGCTTAATTAAATACAATCATTGTGTTCATAGTTCTCGTATGTCACTACGTCACTGCGCTGTTCTACGTTCTACACACTTAGAGGATTACTTAGTTAATCCTCTCAACCATCTCTCAAGATAAGTACTAAGATGATCACTCATCTGGAGGAAGAAACTGAGGTTTAGAGAAACTAAGCAACTCACCCCAGTTCACATTACTAGAATTATGTAGAGTCTGAATTCTGAATTCTATGAGCACTCTTAGCCATCACTCACTAGCCCCTCTGCACTTATTAACACATTAATATAGTATAAACAGCGCCTTGTATGCAAGTGATTAGTGAAGAAAAGGAACTAAGACTCGAATGCCTATGTGCCAGTTCAAATATATCCCCTTACTTGATTCCTACACCCCCTCTCTACGGATATCTATTTGATACTACTATGTACTAATTTGACTCATTTGATGGATAGACTGAGAGAAGTTAAGAAACTCACCCAAGATCACACAGCAAGTAATTGTAGCATCTGTTGAATCCTAGTTCTCTAGTTACAAAGTCCTCTTTTCAGCACAGAACCCAGAGCTCCTTAACAACACTAGGGTTTCAGCACGCTCAGAGAATATATAGACCCAGCACTTTTGGAGAATGGAATAATCTCTCAATTTCTGTGACATAATCAACTCCTTTCAAAGTTCCTTTCGCTGGGGAGAAAAGATGAGAAAGCTGGCCTAATTCTTCTCTCTTTTCATACATAAAGGGTTTTTGTTTGCTTGTTTGCTTGTTTTGCTTTGTTTTTTTGAGCCTCTAATTCTTATTGTTTTAAATGCTAAGACATGTACTAGACCTCCCTGCATTTTTAACAGATTTCTGGTGTTCTAAACTCAAGCAGTAGTTTCTCTGCCTCTGGGAGGCATTGCAAAATGCCCTAATCTTTTCCCCAAACATTCTACTGACAGAGGACCACGTTTCCCCCACACCCAGACGCCAGTGTGAAAGGAGCAAGCAGAAGGATCAAGCAACCTCCTCGCAGCACAGACTTGAAAGAGACCACACGTTTGCCAGAGCGAGGCCGTGTGAGTATGTGCGGCAGAGGACCACGGACTGACAAATCGGGCTTTATCCCTGCCCCCCAAATGGGTGGGCTAGAGTGGCAGAAATGATCCTAGGGTCACAAGGACAGCAGACTGATCATAGAAAATAAAGAAAGTGCACATTTCTTTGGTGGGGGTAGGAGGACACGCTAAGCATATCCAAGCCTCTGATTTTAGTTCAAGGTTAACAATTACAGAAGAACTTGCCAGGGTATGGGAATTTTCTTCCCCACACCCCCAAACACTCCTGCTCTGGCTCTCGAGTCCTCTCGACCCAATTCTGAGGGGCATGCAACCCACGGCCAGAGAGGTTCCGCTCTGCCTGTGACTTGGCAGCATTCCTCTGCTCCAGGAAGTGAATAGTTTTCCTCATTCCCACGAGGTAAAAATGTCATGAGAAATGCAGGGGTTGCGCTTGCTGAGGCGAGTCCGGTGCTGATATTCACAAGACCTGTTCTGCAAAAGTAGAAGATCCCAGTGACCACAGGGCCCAGCCTGAGCTCCATGACAGTCAAAGGCTCCCTCTTAGCAAGCATCAGAAACACCTGGAGGGCTTGCTAAAACACAGCTGCCTGGACCTCCAACCTACAAATTCTCATTCAGCGGGCCTGGGGCAGGGCCTGTGAATTTGCATTTCTAGCAGTCTCGCAGGGCTGCTCTGCTGGTGCCTGCTCCATGGAAGAACACTGCCTTACTGCCATGCTCTGTCCTTCAGCCTAGGATCTCAGGAACCTGGGGGAGGATTAAAACATTCCAAAGAAGTGCCCTATGTTGTTGCAGTTTGCGCAAGGCCCAAAGTCACCTGGATGAGGGGGTGAGGGGCTCTGCTAGGTAGCTCTGTTGACCTGGGGGAAAAAAAGGACTTATGTATCCACAGGGACACCATTTTCTAATTCACACCCCCCACCCCCCACCCCGCCCCCCCCCCCTTGCCAAGAAAGGACCTTTCTCTGATTTTCACAAAAGCCTACTAGGCGACAGTGACCTAAATGAATACCCTTCCCCCTAAATCCACATAACAAGCTTTCAAATGTATATCCATTCCAAGACCCTGGGAGGGTCACAGGTCACAGGCCATCCAGTAGCTGGTGGCAGAGGAAATGCGCTGCAGCATCCCCAGCCTTGCTTCTTGCCTCGCAGAGACGTCTCCAATCACACGAGGGAGATGCCATTTCCACACCTGAAAGATAACGAAGGCGTGTGGTTCTGTCACTTCATTCACAGCCTCAAATCACCGGAGAGTGAACTGATGCCACAGCATGAATGCTCCACCGCGAATCCCTCATCCCTGCCTTGCCGACCAGCAGCCGCTGCGTGGGACGCCCATGCACTGTTCTAGGTTCTTGCAGGGAAGTACTCTCAAGCAGCTCCCCCTACCAAGCGGCCCACTAGCTGGCGTGGCCCTCCGCTCTGCAAAACCATCTGCTGCCCACGAAAGCTGACCCTCTCGCTGCCAGACCGTCCCTCCAGCACTCCCGCACCATCTTCTGCCTCTCAAGCTGGGTGCCAACCAAGAGTCAGCTATGTGTGTTCCCAAGCCTACTGATGCCAGCTGCATGTGTCACTGTGATCAAGTAATTTAATTAACTATTCTGTAAACTGGTGAAATACAAAACGAAAGAGAACTTTTGTTTCTATGAAAATTAAGTTGATTGCTTTGAAAAAGCTCAGTGAAGGCACGTTTCCAAAAAAGATTACTGTCAAATTAGACTGCAATGGAGGAGACAAATATAAAAGATTGCAGAGGGGCATGTGAAAATCTAAACGAATGCCGTATTCAGATTGCCTACCAAGCTTTTTAAGTTCTCCATCTAAAGACATTGAAGTTAGAAGCACAGATGAGGCATCTCGGGAGTGTCTACACAGGATTACCAGCGGGTTCTGGAACTGGCTGGGCACACACCTGAAAACAAGGCTTTGGCCATTTACAAACAGCGTGGGGGATGAATGTACATTCACAAGTTTTAAGTAATGATACGTCTAAGTCAGTACTGGTAACAGAGAAAGAAGGTCGGGAACAGCTAAATCAAAGTGCCTGGGTCTGTCAGTGCCTTTCACCCAGGTGACTTCGAATGAATAGTTGTCCTGAGCCTTGGAATTCTCCCTATAATGGAAGAACACCTTGTGTGAGGAAAAATGTAATTTGTGAATATTGGGGCCACCTGTCGTGTCTGCCCCGAACAGCCATTCACCACCCTCTGCCCAGTCACTGCTCTCCAATTTCTTCTAGAAAAAACACCACTCCCCTCCACCTCAGCCTGGGTCTGCCAGACACAGAATACCTGACTCAGGAGAGGAAACCCACATGCAGCTCCCCCCAGGCCTTCAAGATGGCCTGAGGGCCAGCCCGTGGCTCCAGTCTGAGCCATCAGAGCCAGGAAGACTGAGTTCTCTCCAGTTCTCTCTGCTGCCCTGACTGGAATATGTGGTGATGTGAGCTCGAGGGTAGGTAGGAAAACTGGAGGATAGAGCCAGCCCAGAGGAGACGGCACCAAGAGCAGAACTGGGGGGAGAGGGTAGACAAAACTCAAACCTCAACTTAAGCCAATCCTGAAACCAACTTCACTTAAAGTAATAAATTCTTTTTTTATTTTAAGACAACTTGATTTGAGGGTCTTTGTTTATTTTCCTTCAGAAACTGACCTTAAGATAAAGACTCATCTGCAAGTCACTTTACGTGAGAGATGATTGCAGAAAAGATGGGAAGAGCGTGGGGAGCAAGAACAGAAAGGGATAAAAAGTCAGTAAAGGGACATTATCTGGCAAGTTTCACAGTGGTCAGCAGGAGCATAACCCCATGGAGGACTCTGGGAAACAGTGCAGAACACACCTCCTCAGAGTCATCTACTGAGTCCCATCTTTATGCACCCCATCCTGTCTCTGGGATAAGGTACAGCCAAGGGCATGACCTCCAAGCACATCTAAACTGACCAAAGCACAGGCAGAGCAGAATTCTGCTCCCAGAGAAGGCCCTCAGTCAAAGAGACACAGCAGTTGGTGGCTGGCCCCTGCGTGGGTGCTAGCAAAAATGATGGGAGCAAAAGGACGTAAGAGGATGACTTCAGTGTCTGCCCTAGAGGGGGTCTCCATGCCTTGCCAAAGAAAGACCTCACTAAGGTACTTAGGGCCAGCTTGGGACATAGCAAGTACTCAAAAATGGCAATCAGGCAAAGGGTTAAGTCTCAACCTATGAAGCTATCCAGAGCCACTGCAGCATGAGTTCTATCCTCTGCCAGGGAGATTCCCTCATGGCACAGCAGACCTCTCCTGTCTCGCCCTCTGCTCCCCTCAGCAGTGTACTTCAATCTGCCTGTTCTGTTCCCCACTCCGTCTCTAGTGAATCCTCTCACCACCCCTCACCTCTGACCTACACCCTAGATCTTGGATGCATAAATAAATAAAGCTTTTTTAAAAATGACAAATCATCATCATCATTATTATTATACTACTCACCAGGAATAAGCATTATGAGATCCAGCCTATTCCATAATGACAAGTCTTATCTTTGTAACTTGAGAGCTAGCTCTTCAGGTCGAGACAAAGAAGTAAGTTTTCAAAAGAAGCGCCTCCCTAGCCTCAGGCACTCGTGTCAGCTCCAAGGACAGGTTCAGGGACTTGAGCCATTGCTAGGCCCTTCCTCAACCAGCCAGCACAAACAGAACCTGCAATAGTTACTTGGCATCGGGCTCAAGCCAGTATGGAGAAGACAGAGGAGCTGGCTGAGGAGAGGCTTGAGTGAGAAGATGTGTACAAAAGAAATAATTCTGCCTTTTTTTCCCCGTCAGTTCCTGCTTTTCTCCTTAAAACCTTGATAAAGAAACTGATACAAAGTTGAGGACTATAAGAAAATTAATAATTAATTGGTTGGAATAAACATACTTAAATATTTCAAGGGTTTGCCCCCAGAGGTTTCACTACAACAGTCTAAACATCTGTCAGGAAGAAAGATTGGGCCTTACTGAGTTCACGCCCACTCAATCCGCTTGGGTCTTTAGATGGGCTTGAGGCCCAAAACCAGGGGAGTTGCACGGTTTGGCAGGGCTCCCCACCCCCACTTCCCACTCTAGCCACTGCCCTCTTTCTGCATACCAGCTACTCCTGAGCCCCAGCGCAGGATAGGCCAGGCATTGGGGGAAGCACTTACTTCCTATAATGCAGGAACTCATTATCTCCATTTCACAGGTGGAGAAATTGAGGTTCTGAAAGGACAAACAACTACTAAATGTCAAGGTTGAGACTGGAACCCAAGCATTCTTGTTCCAGGTGCCACTGTGCACGACAGTTCCGAATACCAGGCTGTGCAAACATGGCTTAGCCAAGCCCAAATGAGGTACCAGCCTTCTCCGCCCAATCAAGCCTTTTGCCCTGCTCATGTGCTGTGTCACATGGAGCCTGAATAAGATAAGTAGTGGGTCTTGTTGGCTTACTCTTGCGTCCTTTGCAGTGTGATTTATGTTTGGAGTGTTTGTTACGGCCAGTGTTGTTCCCTCAGCCTCATGAACTACGTATGCTGCAGAAAAGCTACAATCCCACTTTTGAAGGATCAGGATATAACTTATTTTTAATATATTTTTTAAAGATTTATTTATTTATGCATGCAAGAACTGGGATGTAGGACAGAGGTGGGTGGTGGGGGTGAGAGTATTCACCAGAGACAGAGTGGGGAGCAGAACAGGTCAATCTACTGAAGTGCACACTGAAGGGAGCAGCGGGCAAGACAGGAGAGGCCCGTTGCGCCATGTGGGTCAGCTCCCTGGCCCGGGGATCGAACTCGTGCTGCAGTGGCTGCGGATAGCTTCCTTCTGCAATGGCTGCCAATAGCTTGATAGTGCTGAGACTTAACCCCTTGAGCCACCAGGGAGACCCAGGATAAAGCTTTTTAAAGGAAGTTGGGAAAAAGACAGAGCATGAGCACGGACCCTATAAGTTACCGAGAGCCCTGTGGTTTTGAGCACATGTCGGATCCACCAGACATGAATTTAAATGGCAGCTCTACTTGGTGATGTGGGGAAAGTGGTCATCCCTCAGAACTTCGGACTTTCCAGGAGTGCCTGTGGGGTGGGGAGTCAAAAGATTTAAGTGAAAGAGCCTGGGCAAGGGGGGCGTCAAGCCCAGCACACGGCAGGGGCGCAATGACTGCGCTTTCCCTTCCTCCTTTTTGGTTGAGGACAGAAAAGGGTGTTGGGGAAGGTTAACTAGCCTCCAATTCCAGAAATAATGGAAATAGTTTTGCTGATGTCATGGGAAGAGGAGTCCCACTTGGGAATGGATGCCGTCTGGGCAAGAAAACTCAGCTCAGTGTCTGTACATTGCAGGGTGGAGGGGACTTACCTCAAGCTTCCTGCAAGTCAGGGCTGTGAAGTTGTGGTGGTTGTTTATTTGGCCAGAGAACGTGGGAGGGGAAAGGCTTCTTTCTCGGGTCCCCATGTCCTCAGCCCGCACACGCACCTCCTGGGACTGCAGCTTTGGACGGAACGTGAACCCTGCAGTTTGTGAGTTTGTTTGCTTTGGGCAAATAATGACTTCCTGTTTCTTAGAAGACAGAGCAAAACTTCCCAAGCCTTCTCTGCCAGGCAGCAGTTCTTACCAAACAACAGGAATGCTTGTGGGGTAAACAGAAGGGAGACACAGAACTGAGGCCCACCCACTGAACAACCCCAAGAAGTGGAATTGGGATTTGAAAAATAGGCAAGATGTTTTAGATTCCCCAAGCTCCCTCATTTAAATCAAATCCTAAGCGCAGTTTTTAGAACTCCTTGCCTGTACACATTCATCTGCACTTGAGATTCTCACTGGATCTTAGGAATTGACCCCCAAATTCAGCTGCTTCCTGTGCCACTTGGCAGTTCTTTCTACAAACCAGCCAGTCTTAATCCTCTCTACCCAGAAAGAATACCAACTTCATTTCTATCTCCAAGTCTCCATAAACTATCCCATCTACCTTCCCATCCTGTTCATATACTAAGCTCATACCTCACTTCTTGCAGAAAGTCCTCCCAGATTGCTCCTCCGATCTTTCTGTGTAAAGTCCTTACCACTCAATACAGTTCATTAAAGTTAGGTTCATTTCCAGGGCCCCAAATCATGAATTGTCTGAAGGTAAGATTTTATTTAAAGATAGCTTTATTTCATTAAAAGTTCACAACCTTCTGAGACTGGTACTTACTTTATCTCCATTTTACAAATGAGGAAATGGAGGCCTGGGATACATAAATAACACACCCAAGGTCACAGAGTCAGTGGCAGCGTCAGGCAACAACCCAGCTCTGTTCTACGGCCTGTTCGGTGAGCGCTGAGGGATGTTGCCTCCTAGGTTAGTTCTCGAAGGTGGCTCCTGGAGCAGCAGCTGCAGCTGTAGCATCTGGGAATGTGTTGGAGGTGCAAATTATTGAATCCTACCCCAGACTTACTGAACCAGAAACTCCAGGAATAGGTCCCAGAAGTCTATGTTTTTAAAAGTCTTGCAGGTTTTTCTGATGCTTGCTGGTAGTTGAGACTACCTAATTGGACAGGACTGCAGAACTTTTTCTGTTAAGAGTTAGAGAGGGAATATTTTAGACTTTGCAGTCCTGGAGGTAAACATATTTACCTCAACATATTACCTCAACATTGCTACATATTTATTTCCACAACAGGATAAAATACAAATTTCCAGAAGTGCATTAATGATGAAATTCAAAATATGATAGTTATTAGTGAGTATGATTTTTATAGTACAGATCTAATAACGAGAAGAATGAAATTCATTGTTGGGAGTGGGGGATAACATTTTGCTTACAAGGGGTTCAAAGTTAGTGTTCCCTATCATCAGATCAATTGTAAACGGTCATTCTCAGCTCATATGCAAAGCAAGCAGTAGCCAGATTTGACTTGCAGGCTGTAGTAAGCCGATCCCTGGACTAGACCATTTTGGTTGAATCAGTAACTGTGGGGACATTTGGGTCAATTCTTGTCTAAACTGAGAAGTCATTATAAATAACCAGTTTGGTGGTTCCAAGCCCCAACCCCACATTCATCCCCCAGAACAGTTGCTCAACAGAATTGACATATCTGACCAGGCATTCTGGCATCCTGTAATTTTCAGAGAGGCTGCGATAAGCCAGGCAGGACTTGCTCACATAGCTCCCCAATAGGGAGACAGCTGCCCAACCAGGTGGCCCAGCAGCTGCAGGAAGCCCTCAGCCCTGCTCCCACCACCACCTGTGGCCTCGCTCCCTACCTCAGTTAGCCCCCCCTTACTTCCCTGGGACATGTACTCTGCCTTCTCCAGAAAAGGTGGCTCTCTGGCCCTTTGCTCCATTTTTATCCTTGACCTGGCTCTCTCAGCTCTTGCCTGAATGCACGGTGGCATGGGAAACAATAGGGAGCTGAGACAGGGAAGAAGCAGGAAGATTGAAACCTTTACAGGTGGGTTCCTTTAAAAGATGGGTGGAGGTATGAGTAGCTGATATACCTGAATGAATTGTGTTCCCCAAAATAATATGTTTGTACCCCAGGTACCAGCGAATGTGATCTTAGAAATAGGACCTTTGCCAACATAATCAAGTTAAGATGAAGTTATACTAGATTAGGGTGGACCCTAGTCCACTCATGTGTATCCTTGTAGGAAGACAGAAATTTGGACACAGGGACACAGAGAGAACACCACTGGAAGATGCTGACAGATACTAGGGTGATGCATCTCCCAGCCCAGGGACATCGAAGATGGGGTCAGCTACCGGAAACTGAGAGCAGATTGGAAAAATTCTCCCTCAGAGCCTCCAAGAGGAACCAATCCTGTCTACGCTTCTGGCCTCCAAACTGTGGACAATAGATTTCTGTTGTCTTAAGCTACTGGTCTGTGGCACTTTGTCCCAGCAGCCCTAGGAAACCAAGAGAGCTGATAATAAGGGAACGGTCAGGTACGGAGACAAATAGCAGAATGATGAACAAGGAGAAGTTAGTGCACTTTCAAAAATCCCTAGCTGTGGGATTTTGTCATTTTAAAACTTATTCTTTACACACATAGGCATTTCAACCAAAAATTAGATGAAAATGTAATCTTGTGGGCCTCCCCGGTGGCGCAGCATTTAGGCGCTGCACTGTGGAGCTGTCGGCAGCGGAGACACGAGTTCGACACCTGGCTGGGGAGATTCCCACATGGCATGGCAGACCTCTCCTGCCTTGCCCACTGCTCCCCTCAGCAGCATGTTTCCTTCCATCTGCCTGTTCTACTCCCCACTCTGTCTGGTGAACCCTCTCGCCGCCACACACCTCTGGTCTGTACCCCAGCTTGTATGCATAAATAAATAAATCTTTAAAAAAAAAGAAAATGTAATCTTGTATTTGCATCATTAGAAGAAAATGAACATGGGCCTCCCTGGTGGCGCAGCAGTTAAGCGCTGGGCTGTGGAGCTGTCGGCAGCAGCTATGCAAGTTCGACGCCCAGCCAGGGAGATTCCCACATGGCACTGCAGACCTCTTCTGCCTCGCCCGCTGCTCCCCTCAGCAGTGTATTTCTGATCTGCCTGTTCTGCTCCCCACTCTGTCTCTGGTGAAGCCTCTCACCACTCCACACTTCTGGCCTGTACCCCAGCTGTATGTATAAATAAATAAGTCTTAAAAAAAAGAAGAAAATGAACTTGGGGGATAAAATGAACTTGGATTCTTAAAGTCAGAAAAAAGATAATTAGAAAAATAAAAAGCAATTAAATAAAAGTAACAATCCATATTTACTCTGAGCCAAAAAAAAAAAATCAACACATGTGAAAGGCCAATCATTTGGAAACAGAGCTGAGAGAGGCACCCGGAAGTTCTGTGAGAGCAGCACATTAAACTCACCTGGGGAGATTTCCAAATAAACCAGGGCCCAGGGCCCACCCCAGGCCAACCAAACAGACCAGGAGCCATCACCGAGGCGTGTATGAAATGTGTTAGTCTTTGGTTTGAGAATATGGTCTGAGAACTTGAGCTTGACCTCTTAGGGGTGGGGTTTGACGAGGGCATATTCACTAATAGGTCACATTTTTGAACCTTTGCTACTGGGCCAGCACTATCAAAAATCATTTTCATGTGTATCGCCCTTTAACCTCCTCATAGCAACATAATCACAGTTGCCAAGATTATACCCATTTCAGAGAACGGAGACTCGTTGATGAGAAGCATCCTAGCCAGAGGTGCAGTTTGTAAGTGGCGTTCTAAAGTCTAAAGCTAGAAGTTTTAACTCTTTCCCACCACACTCGGCCCCCTCGTCAACACTCAGCCCGTGATCATGCAAGCTAGGGACTTGGTAAGAAAGGGCACAGCCGCTCAGATCTCAGTAGAGACCGGAGCCTTCCTCTTCTAGTTTCACACTGCAGTCAACTGCTCTGGGTTCAGCACACCGGGTGCGTCCTGAGGGGTGCTATGTGTGCGCCATTGATTTAAAACCTCAACCATGCACCCCGGGAAGCTTCTGTACTGAAGACGGTGGTTTCTGTCCTTGACGATCCTTACTGCACTGCGCAGAAGACACCGCTTATGGTGACTCACGGTGAGAATATCTAAACTTCTTGGTATTCTCAGGACCCAACATTATGCTCCCCTGTCTGTCCACATTCATCATGTGGACCCGAAATCCTGATGATTTCACCTGCCTTCCTGGTTTCCACTTCTCTGCAGGCCACATTTCCCCACTATCCTAATTTCTTCACCCACTGATTGCTAATTCTCTTTTGCCTTTTCACGTCATGTCTATGTTTACACATCACTTAAATCAGTGACATTTAAACTTGGCTCACTTCAAAATCACCTGTGGCACTTTAAAAATCCTAATGTCCAGGCCACACCCCAGACCAAAAGCATCCAGGCATCCATTCTGTGAAGTTCCTCAGCAGGTGATAACAGCTTAATGTGTTTCCAAATTCTTCCTGGAAAAGTATGGGGCAATAAATAAATAACAATATAGCCCAAACCATCTCAAGTTTCAAACAGCTAATTTACCATCATTACAAGCCTGGATCACTTTCTAAAACTGTCCCTCTGCCCTTTGACCTGGAAGCCTGTGTGTTAACGGCGGCTGCCCCCGAATTCTGCTCACTCTGTTCACCCTCTGAGCACCTCCTTCTCTGCCCTCCTCCATGCCAAGCCACCTGCCTCTTCTCATTCAGAAACCTCTGCCCCACCCCCCGCAATCCCCCCATTCTCCCACCACGTTGCAGCATCTGTCCCTCCACTGGGAACTTAAAGAACAAACCCAAACCACAGCAAATCGCTCTTCTGTAGTTTGCTGAGCTGCCAACTTAAAAAGAGACTAAATAGTTGTCCCTTCTTTTTTTGTTTAAATGAACTGTGAAACAAACCAAGTTGTGGTTTTGTTTTCCAGAAACAATTTAGTAAACTTGTTTAATGTAAGAAGCAAAGACAATATACTCATAAAACTACTGAATGCAAAAAAAAAAAAAAAGTCACCAAAGGAACTTAACATTATATTCACTTCAAGTGAGTCAGATACACACACACACACACACACACACACACACACACCCCTCATATAGATGAGGGAATGGTTGATCTCTGAAGGGTATGATCCAGGGGAGCCCCTGAAAACAGAAACACAGATGCTATCTGCAGTGTCAGGGTCCCCACATAGTATATAACTTTTTATAACTTTTTCTAAATAAAGCTGCCATCTACCCTTATCAGAAACTTTGGTTATCCCTCATGTCCTTGACCTTTTCTCTCTTCATTAATACTGTGTCATCCCCAAAAAGTAAAGCTTAAGCCCAACTCACTGTGGCAATTCACCATCCACTAAGTAGGTAGCATTCCTCTCCTCTGTTCCTGGCTTGGCTCTGGAAGCCATGAAGGAGGCAAAGTGAAGTTTACACATGCAACCAGCACGTATTCACAATGAACCTACTGTGTGCTGAGCAGCAGGCTGGGAACCAAAGGTACAGAGGTGAGGATCTGGGTAGCAGTCTCCCCTCCCTTCAGGGCTCGGAGTCTTATTGGGAAACACACCTAGCATGACCGAAAGAGCTTCAGGTTCCATTCAGTGCCTTAGTAAATTGTACTGAGTGCCTTCCTGGCGGGGCTCACTCCTCGTTCTAGGGCAGACAACACTCCCGTCTTCCACCGACTGCATCGAAGCCTGGCTGGCGCCCACTTGAGGACAGAGGTGCCAAGGTGCTCCTGGGATGCGTGGGAAGCTGGGAAGCTCTGCGGCCACAGGAGGCAGGTCAGGGAAGGTCGGGCCGGGCCAGGACGTCCCCCCCCCCCCCCCCCCCGCCTTGACCCTGCCTACCTTGTCCTGTTCTGCTCAGCTCCTCCGGCACCTTCCAGCTCTCACAAAGGCCCTTGCCTGACTCAGTCTCTGCCCGGCCTTTCCCTCTCAAGTGTCCTTGGTTTTCAGATCTAACCACTCCCTTCTCATCTACCAGGTGTCAGCCCAAATGCGTTCATCAGACTCTCCCTGGCTACTTGTCCAAAGGAGAAAACAACTCCCATTGTTTTCTGTGTCCCTGACTTGTTGGTTTCTTTCTTCATATGACCTCAGTTTTTAATCTTCTTTATGCATTTGTCCTTTCACTTGCAATAAATAAATGTCTCTTGAAATTAATGTCCCTGCATGTCCGTCAAGTTCTCTGTGTCTCACCCTGCACTGTGCCTGGCACATCATTGGTGTCCTTTAAATGCTTGTTGACTGACTGAGTGAATGAGGTAATACCGATCTGAATACTATCACTAATGAGAGCAAACATTCAAACAGTGCGAGTGCCAGGGGCTTGCACTAGATGCTCCTCGTTTATTGACTTGTTTAATCATGCTTGAACTGAATCTTAAAAGACAAATAGAGGTTGCCAGGTGGAGTAGGGATGGAAGGGTGTTTTAGGCAGAGAGAGCATAGAAAGGCCTAGAGGTGTGAAAACATCCAGCACCCCCCGAAGCTGACAGCAGATGAGTGTGGAAGGGTAGTGGGATGGGCTGGAGGGGGCAGGGGCTTGAAGCAACTGGAAAGGAAAATTCAGAAATAATGAGAGATTTAGGGAGGCAAAAGATGTGACTTCATCCTAATGCCCCAAAAAGGGAAAAAAACAGGGAGTCCCCCTATAAATTCACAGTACTCAGTGCTGGTGATGCATCTGCCAACCCACGGGGCTTGGTTATCTTCTTACGCTTAATGGGAACATCTCCCCACTCTAACTTCCCATCTACAGCAAAATTCCATGGTGACTATTGTGACAGATAATTTTATGTGTCAACTTGCTCAGGCCATGAGGAGCCCAGGTATTTGGTCAAACATAATTCAAAAGTGTGTTTGTAAGAGAGCTTCTGGCTGAGAGTAACATAATATTTGAATTGCTAGACTGGTTAAGGCAGGTTGTTTCTCCTGTGTGGTGGACCTCATCCAATCAGTTGAATACCTGAATAGAACAAAGACTTACTCTCCACCAATGAAGGGGAATTTTTCCTGCCTTTGGATTAAAACTGAAACATCAACTCTCCTGGGTCTCAAGCCTTGGGACTCTGACTAGAACATTGGCTCCCCTGGAGCTCCCCCAGATTTTAGTTTGCTGACTCAAGCTTGGAACTTGTTGGCCCCCACAATCATGTGAGTCAATCCCTTATAATAAATCTCTTTTGATATCTATACATATCCTATTGGTTCTGTTTCTCTGGGGAAACCTATTTGTATTTGAGGAATACACATCTATTCCTCACATCTTAACACTTAATTGAAGAGCTGGAAATAGAAGGAGAAAACCTCTGAGGCTCAGAGGCAGAATGGAGGAGAGATGTGGAAGCAGAACAACAAGGACAAAGAAGGCAGGGCCAGGCAGCCAGGGGTCTCCTCTCTACCCCACCCTAACCACTCCTGGGCCTCAGAGTCTGCACTTGGTATATGGACACAGGTCTCAAGGGTGTCAGGGGCAAGATAAGCCAGGGGCTAACTACAATATTCTAAATGGCAGCCTCCATCTCCACACCACCAATGGCCGTTGCTAGAATAGGGCTCTAGCCATTGACCAGACACCAACAAATACTCTCTGACCGGGGCCCTTAGAATGTCTTATAGGTACCCCTCCTCCACACACACACCCCATTCGCAAGGATAAGGCTTCTGTCAAGAGATCCAGGCATGCTTAACCTTTTTTTTCCTGTTCTGCTTATTCTGTTGCTTTCAAGCATGTGGAACCATGTTAGCAAGGAAGAGTCCCAAAAAGCACAGAGATGGAAAGGGCGCATGCGGTGCAGAGGGCCCGTCATTGTGCTCCTCAAAAGGGCAGTTGGGATTATCTATAGTTCAGTGTCAAATCCCAGACCTGATCTTATTTCTGACTTAGTTTCATACAACTCTGCCCATCCCAGAGACTCTGTCTCCTGCTCAGCAAGATGTAGGGCCTCTAAGGCCACATATGGGGACCAAATCAGGGACTGACTCAAGACACAGGGAGGGCTCAACTCTAATCTCAGGTCCTGTGGTTGCAACTAGTTCCCATGGTCCTTTTGCACTGGGGACTTGGAATGGCTGACCCTCTGGTTTGTAATGAAAAGGCTACCTTTGTTTGAGTAGGGTCATAGAAAATTGTTGCAATAAAAAAGGAGAGCCAGGAAAGGGAACAGCTCATGCAAAGGGTTCTACACTCTCGAAATGAAAACGTGTGCACAGAGCATGAGTAGATGAGAGCTAGATACATGATAGGCAGACAGACAGACAAATAGATGATAGACTACATAATATAGTAAATATATTAAATTTTGAAATATTATACACACACATAATTTTTAAAAGGAAAACATATTTAGAGCCAGCAAATTTGTGTTCCAATTCAATTCGTTTCTGGTGTGGCACTCATTCCCTAGATAACTTCAAACAAATTAATATTGTGTAAAAAACAAGTCAGTGAGTTTCATAACACCTACTGTAGAGATCGCCCCCCAATTCTCAGCTATTTCTTCCACCGAGACATGCAGACTAATTTCGCCTGCCCTAGAATCTGAGTCATCCTCAGTGACTCACCTGATCAATGGGGGTGCAACCCAGTGCCCCTCTACCTATTGAGGGCAGATCCTATGGTACTTGGGCTACGGCTGTATATCTTGGGAAACTCACTTCCAGGATGCTCCCTCTTGGAATGTCGCTGTAATTTCATGTCATGTCCTGAGACTTGGCATCCATTCTCATGACATGAGAGGTCACCTGTAGATATTCTGGGCAACGACCCCCACAAAGCTCCCAAGCAACAGGCAGGATCATCTGTCAGTCATATGAATGTGCCATTCTCGATGGAACGGCGGTACATTTGGAGCAGTTCGCTATGCAGCAATATTTCACTGGAACACCTAACTTCACAGGAAGTGACTATGATGTGAGGCAACCGTCCTGAGAGAAAACCACTTTGTGAATCGAAGTATTCCAGGAATGGAAAGAGTCATTGTTAATATTATTTCTTCTATTGTCCTCCCTGTCCTGTCCCAAAGAACGGTTTCAGGGCCTTTATCAGCCCATGCCATTTTTTCCCTTAGTCCCAATTGAATTCTCAGATTTTCCAGGTGAGCTTTTAAGAGAGGCCAAAATCTCAGGAAAGAACCTCTAGATTCTTCACTAGTATGGTGAGCCTGAGTCCTATATTGCAGCAGAAAGCACAGCTGGCTTGAGAGTGAAGCTGCAAGCACACTCAGCTTGCTATGACTTCTCCAGTGGCCTGACCCAACCCACTGCTAGAGAATTGTGGGCTAGTTTTCACCAGGGCTTGTTTGTTGACATAGATCTTTGGCTGAACCACCTTCAAGGAAGCTCTTATCTTTTTCTATACTCTCAAATAACATCAAACATGAGACTCTGTTCATAGCAGACTTTTTTTTTTTAATTCATTCATGTGTTAGAAGTTCCTGATCATCTAGAGTAGAAATAAATGAAGGGAACTTTTGATCTAGAAGCTCATTCTTTGAACTACCATTAGTAATTATTTCTGGATCCCCACTACATTAGTATACGAAGTTGTTACTTATCTCCCCATTTCCTCAACCTGTCAATTCAAACAGAGAACAGAGAGCCCCGATGCTGTCTCACAAACTGGATGGCATCAACCCCCACCTCTTCACACCACTGCAGGAAGTGATGCCTGTGTCATCATCTGTCTCATGCCACTCTGGCCACCTGTGCCCCCCTCTACATCTCAGGGGGATGGACGTCTGAAAACACTTCCCAGGTCAATTCCCACACCAACTGACTTCCAGTTAGGTTCTGTTAATGGCAGCATTGGCAGGACACCAGAAGGAAGGAAGATAGAAGAAGGAATATTTTGTTCTTTCTGCTTCTGGCATCTTTGGGGAAATAGCAATAGGAATCTCCTGGATTCCTGGGCAGTGGTTGCCACAGCTTCGGCAGTTCAGTGTTCCTGGGCCTTTAACACTGTCAGAGTGGAGATATTCAGGTTCGTAGGCCCCTGAAGTCTCAATGAGAGCACAGACCTGTGTTTTCCTCCAAGATGGTAGAAGCAGGTATACCAAGAGACCAGAAGTCCAGCAATTCTGAGTTGGGGGTAATAGCACATTCTTTTTTGCAGCTACAGCCTATGGGTGATAATGGCTTTCTAACATCTAGGTAACATCTTTTCCCTCTTTTTTTTTTTTTTACTTTGTCCCCTCTGATACTTCTGTTCTACCACCAGACTCCTGTATCGAATTCCCTCTGTTCAACATACCTAAAAAGGTTTTCTATTTCTCTCTAGATCCTGCCGCTACTCAGTAGACTAAGTACCTACTATTCATTACCTTCAATGTCCATTCCCCCGTCTCTCTTCCAAGCAGAACTCCAATTTTGTTCAGATCAGCAAGTTTCCAAGATAAAAACCCATTTTCACAGTCTCCTCTTCAGCCAGGGGTTACCAATGTAACCATTTTGGTCACTGACATATAAGGAGTCTTCCGGAATTTCAGGAAAGATTTTGTTTTCCTGAGATGAAATGGATGGAACTGGTGACCCCTTTCCAGCTGCCTTCCTGCCCTGAGTGTGGATGTGAGGTTAGACCTGCAGCAGCCCCTCATGTCCATGAATTAACAAACTTGTAGACAAAAAAAACAGCACTTTAGTAGTAGAAAGATAGCATCTGTGTCCACAATGACACGGATGAGTAGATCAATCACCTCCATCAACCACCCTCACCCTGGGGTCTGTGCTTTTGTTCTATCTTCTGGAACTTTCCTTGGAAGTACCAGTTCTTTTTAGTACTTCTTCCTTAATATGACTACATAGGAACGTAGGAAAATAGTTTCCAGCTCCTGCTTAGTTCAGTTTGTATATACTCATAAGGGGCTTCTTCAAGAGGGAAAAAGAGGCAGATTCAGAAAATGAAAAAATAAACCAACCAGCATTCCCACAAACAGAGGAGCATGCAAGAGGGTGTGTCTGGGCAGAAATCTGACAGGAGCAGCCCACACAGTATTTGACCTCCCTATTCTCATTTTGAATTGCCCTTTATAAAAGCTCACCACACAATTCTCATTAGAGCCTCTGAGATAGGTTAGAATAGGTCAGAGGCAGATTATTTGGGTCATAGCCAATAATACAATATCACAAATTCTTTCACCCTACTTTTTTCCATTTCTTTTTCACTCAAATTGGCTTGGGAGCCCCACCTTCCTAGAGAAGCAAGCTGGGGATCCCTGCTGACCACAGTTTCTCTTGGCAGCCGATCGAGTTTGATCAGTACCCGGTATTGCTGAGTCTCTCTCCCTGGGAGACACCCGCTGCCTGGCCATGCTTTAATTAAGTGGACATCTCGTTCCCGTGGACATTGTACAGCTGCTGTGTTTTGTTAGTATCTGGAAGCCAAATTAGAATTTTTTAAGTCCTTAGCTTTTATTTGCTGAGTTCCCTGATCTCTTTGTGGGAATTGCACCCCTCTCCCCTTTCAGCTTACCCCAAGCCAGTCCTCTAGAAAAAGGAGAGGGGCTACTCTGAACTGGTCGCTGGTCACACGCCCGTGCCTCATTAATGAGTGCCCTATTTGCAAAGAAAGGGGGCGGGGGGAGCGAGGAGAAACCTCATTTTATCTCCTTCGATTTGTTTTTTAATCAAATCAAATTCTTAATTACATTTGGCTGGAATGAAATTATGCCTCTGAAGAGCTTCCAGATGGAACTAGGAAAGTGACTTTAACTGGACTCTGCAGCCATATTGATCAGTGGGAAATCTTTGCTCCTGAAGGGGCTGCCAGCCCAGTGGTTTTGCTCTGAGGGACAAAGAGCACTGTGCCCCATCCCGCCCTCCAAATGTTGCTTAGTGGCTTCTTGTCCAGCTGCACCAGGAAACTTCTAAACTGAAGTTTCCCAACAAGCAGCTGGGTGGGGACTCTGAAGTGAAGAGAGCATGGATTTACCATCAGACAGGCCCAAGCCCGAAGCCGAGCTGCCTCCGACAGTTTGCATGATTTGAGGTGGTGCGTCACTTCTTCCAGTCTCAGTTTCCTCCATAGCCCTTTCTTACCTCACAGGATTCCTGTGAAGATGGAATCCTATGGTTTGTGCTTAGCATTTTCCCCTCTTTCTTTATTATCCATCTATTTTCTCAGAGATGGGCTGTCCAACACAATTAAAGAATAAGATGCTGCTTTATTAAAAGAATGTCTGGCTTATGAGACACTTTTGTCAGGAGTTCCTGAAGTGGGTGGGCAAGCAAGAATGGCTGTAATTTTTTTTTTTTAAGATTTATTTATTTGGGGCCTCCCTGGTGGCGCAGTGGTTGAGCACTGCGCTGTGGAGCTGTCGGCAGCGGCGACGCAAGGGAGAATCCCACATGGCTGTAATTTTAAAGAGATTTAACTCTTATCTCCAGCCTGGCCCCATGGCCATACATCCCAAAGTCCTGCCCACCTCCGCCTGCGATGGAACTTCCACTGCCTGCATCCTCTCTCCTCTCTCTGGCGGCATCATTTTGCATTTTCAGTATCACCCCCTAGATTTCATTATTCAAATAAGCAAACCCAACTCTAGCTAAAGGAAGACAACTGATAGTGTAGCTCTTGAAAACCCAGGAACGATGCTCAGAATTCCTCCTTACTTTGTCCTGAGCCCACTAAGCAGGGGAGGGGAGCAGACACTGTCGTGTGGGGTAGAGGAAAGTCATCTTTCAACACTGGTTCCCTGGATGTTTCGCTATCAAAAATGGAGGCTGTGCAGCCCAGCCGAAGACCGAGCACATCCACCAAGCAATGCAGACGAGGAAGATGATGCAAAACTTGTGACCAGGGCCTCCCTGATGGCGCAGCGGTTAAGCGCTGCGCTGTGGAGCTGTCGAAAAAAAGCTGTGGTACAGTACAGAGGCGTGGGGTGGCGAGAGGGTTCACCAGAGACAGAGTGGGGAGCAGAGCAGGCAGATCAGAAATACATCGCTGAGGGGAGCAGCGGGCAAGGCAGGAGAGGTCTGCCGCACCATGTGGGACTCTCCCTGCTTAGGCTTCGAACTCACATCGCGTGCCGCCGACAGCTCCACGGCGCAGCGCTCAACTGCTGCGCCACCAGGGAGGCCCTCAGCAGTGTATTTCTGATCTGCCTGTTCTGCTTCCCACTCTGTCTCTGGTGAACCCTCTCGCCGCCCCACACCTCTGGCCTGTACCCCAGCTTGTATGTATAAATAAAAAATAAATCTTAAAAAAAAAAAAAAAAACAAAAAAACTTGTGACCAGAAGCCCCAGTGCAGGGCAGCAAATGCCTGGGCAGTCCCGTTGGTCATTCTGTTTCCATGGCATATGTCACCATGAGCCCATGGAGAACGCCCACAGGAGACTTGCATTGGAATAAAAGTTTATGGGCAATTCCTTTTGGATTTTTCTCAGCACCTTTTGCAAAACCACCCTGAAGTGGCTCATCTCTTCCAGCTCTAGCCTATGGGTCATCACCAGGAAGAGCTGAGGTTACAGGGAGCGCTGTTTTCTCAGGAAAAAGAAGAGGTTCTTTCTTTCCCCTTTTTCCACCCTCTTCTTCACTCTCTAGCTCTGAATTGAACTGAAACATTATGAAATATGCTTCTTAATGAAACACTATGAAAATTCCTACAGAGATAACATGGTATGCAGAGCATAGCTGCTCTTGGGGAAGCTATTAATCTTTGAGTTTAATTCACAGACTTATTAAAAAGCAGTGTGTATGTATGAATTCTTACACTTCAAAAAAGCTCAAAATGGCTTCCAGAGAGTTATAACGGATAACCGCAGTATGGCTCCTTCATTGCCCAGTCCCGACATTTACCCTTCTCTAGCATAGAGACTGCAAAGCTAAGTGCTCCATTTTCTGAACCACCTTCCAGGTAGGAGTAGCCATGCTCTGACCAAGGAGACAGATATATGTGAAAGCCACAGGGAAGCACTTCCCTTTCCATGTAAAAAGATACAGCCTCTGTATGGCGATTCCTCAGACTGCTAAACATGGAGCTTCCATACGACCCAGCAATCCCACTTTTGAGAATTTACCCAAAGGATACAAAAACACTAGTCCGAAAGGATACATGCACCCATATGTTCATTGCAGCACTGTTCACAATAGCAAAGGTACGGAAGCAACCCAGATGTCCAAAAATAGATGATTGGATCCAGAAGATGTGGTACATATACACAATGGAGTACTATTCAGCATGGAAAGAAGATAAACACATGCAATTTGCAGCGACATGGATGGAATTAGAGGGGATCATACTCAGTGAAATAAGCCAGAAA